>RXPK01000059.1:1609956-1883411 GCA_004143645.1 Protaetia brevitarsis
CTGTGATACTGATAAAGCATCTCTGAAGAGGTCGTTACATTTTTTTATCTTGTGTTTTTCATAAACAATCTTTACAGAATTTGCAATTGTCTTAAAGGCTTTTGTGTTAAGTAACTCATGAAAATCACACGCCATCCTCGAAGATGCGGATTCTAGCAATAAAATGTGCCCCTTGTTATGTCACGAGAAAAAAAGTCTTAAATATATTTAATTAAATTAAAGATAAGAATGTCTCAGGCCTTAATGATATAGCTGGTGGCTTGATAAGACAAATTACTCTGTATACCGTTAAACCGCTGCCTTAATTTATCATTCTAAGCTGGTGTGTTATTTCAATTTTAAACTTTAGCAGGTTCTGTATACAAAAGTGATTCAGTTATTAATATTTGGAAATAACACCCAGTATTCATAGATTTGGGTTTAAAAAAAATATTGAATGTGCAATGATAAGTATTTTGCTAAATCACTTAGATATAATATCATTACCAGCCACCAATTCACAAATTATGTTTTTAAATTTTTAGCTGGAATCCTTGGCAATTTGTTGCGCCCATTTGATTGCATTGTTCGCAACATTATACCTCATAAAGTTAAATCTTAATCCTAATAATATGGGTAAGTTTTCATTATACTTATCAAGCAGATAAGCAAACATGTTTTTTAAGGGAAAGAATGGTGTAATCGGAGATGTTGGCTCAATTCATTTTTTATTACTATGGGAGTGCTGCAAGGCTCCAATTTGGGCCCCATTCTCCTCATTTTGTTTACCAATTACATTTTCAAACTTTATCAATTGTTTATTGATTATGTATTTTATTACGTAAGTGATGTAATCACTAAAGAAATGGGCCTGACAATTTGTTGGATGATGTCAATTAGTGGTTTAACATTCCAATATTAATTATATGCTTTTTATAAACGAATTTCCAATAATAGGTGATGTAAATGTATTTAATGGTGAAATGAAATTTCTTCTATTAAATATTGATGCAAATCTGAAATTGAAAATATCATTGGGTAGCTTTAAATAGGAAAATTAATTAGCCAGTTTGCAAATTAAAATGTCAAACACAACTTCAATTAGTTCAGTATCTTTTTTTTATTCTGGCTAGGTTTATAGTGATAATTAGTATGGAATTATATTCTCCAGTCCAGTGGTCCTATGCTATTAAGTTCTGCTCAAAGGGCGGTAATGCTATGACAAATGTTAAAAGTATCGGTTCTTGTTGGCTTTATATTATTAGATACTTTAACTTCTCATTTGCTTATGTGTAAACAATACACATATGATTTGTTTTTCTATATTTTTACTTTCGACGAGAATGAAGATAATGAAGATATCTCCAAATATGTTGAGCACTACTAGTGTTGGGAACGAAACATTCATCAACATTTACGGTAGATCATCTGCTTCATAATACGACTTCAAGCAGACTACTTCATTCATTGTGTGAATGAAGGGCTTGTGCGTGAAGTAAATCTTTCACATTACTTTCACGAGAATAAACGTGTAGCACCTTGTTTATATGTAAACAATTTACTATTTATTTTGTAAATAAGTTATTGTTAATAAGGTATTAGCCCAAAAACTGAATTGTAACCTATCATAAAAGCTACTGCGTAAACGGAACTGCTTGCTCCTGCCTTTCACGAAATATATCGTGAAAGCAACCTTGAGCCTTCGTTTCATTTGTTATGTGGCTTCGCACGGCAATATTTACTCATAGCTACACAGGCGAATAAAACAATGTTCATTGCAACACCAAGCACTACAAAGAAATCACCTTTGAGTTTACTTCCCTACGAAAAGGTTTATTTGTTATAAGCAATGTGTCTATTCTGCGAAAGAATTGGTTGCTCTGCTCAAGGAAATGTGATTTCTATTTTTGTGTTTATTTATACCAGACTTGTCAACTGTTTTGTCCCTGCTTATAGCACTAGTGAACTGAGTTTCTTGAATTGTCATGATTTTAATTTTCCAGCTGTTGTTAGATAAACTGAAATAAACTGCTACTTTTAGTCTATGGTTGTACATTTTTGTGTAATTTCACAAATGACGAATAATCTTGCAACATTTTACCAACTCAGATGAGCATTAAAAGTGCATTGTTAACAATATAGGGATAAGGTTTTCATTGAACCCAATGAGAAAACCCAAAACCTAGTTTAGGTTTACCATAGTTATGTAAAAAGAAGCTGCTCTCAAAAACGTTCAGTATACCTAATTAAGAAGGCAAAGTTAGAAACTATTTTCTACGATAAAGGGGAAGCTTCAGAAATATGCTTTAATCCGAATCTAATCTAATTCAAGGGTGTCGTATATTAAACGTGATTAGAGAATTAGCTTACCAGTTCCTATAAAACATTCGGTATTAGAAAAGCTCGGATAATAGCGAGTGTAATTGTAGTCAAAATGGAATGGATATTTTTCCATTTGTCTTCACAAATACGCTTACTAAATCTTTCTTTAGAATATAATTGTCTTTGAGATATTACCTCATACAGCCACTATAGTTTCTGGCATTATTCAAAGAGACTATTTTTGATGTTTTTTATTTGTATAAAATATCCTACAACGAAGAATCATAGTGAAATAAGTTTTCTCATTTTCAGCGAAAATCTCAGCCCAATTGTGCTATAATTTAGCATTTTATTCTAAATATTTAAGATAATAGTGCACCACAAGCCGAATATATTCTGCTTTTTATGTGTAGTGTGCCAAAGAGAAGAGCTCTTCCTTCTTTTTTCTAACTTTTTCGTTCATGCTATTTTATTTGCAGACCCGAAATTAACAATAATTCAACAAAGTCGTCCCGAGCAATTTCGTTCTATATCCTAAAACTTCCAACTTCCGGCATGGTTATCGTAAATCGATTCTATCGCCAGAGACGTCGTTCACTTTCCCTCGCTAAACAGGCGATGAGTATACATGGGTCCTCTATCTGCGTCATTTAGCGCCAATTAAGCGGCAAATTTAAAACCATTAAGAGAAAAGGAAATTCCCCGAACGGCTGAATCTTCCGAAAGTTTCAATGGCCAGGAGTGAGAGGCGAGATATGTAAAATACACCGAAAGGGTGAACTTCTGTCCTACATTGTGCAGCATATCTAACGCTTCACCGAGAGATGGCACTTTTCCGCGTCGTCTAACGTTAGTACTTGCAGCTTCTTCGTTTTATATGAAGGTATGAGACGGACGTTTTTGAGCTAACCGCTTACTGCACGAGAGGTACAGTCACCCACATTAATATTTAGCACCGCCAAAGCGTCGAGCTATTCGTTCGAGTGCAAAATAATAATGTCGGCGACTGTACAAACGTAGAAGGGTCCTTCAGAAATTGTAGTTGCTAATTACCTTATTCGATTAAATGTAAGGGATTAGTATGGTTAAATTAAAGTAAAAAAGGTGTTTAAATAAACTTGGGTAACGTGTAGAGAGTATTTCAAACCAATCGTTCGCTATGTTCATCTGGCAAACTGTTCCAGTTAGACTAATTTGACAATATATTAACAAAACCGCACTTGAAGAACCATCTAAAAATATTTTTAACTTCCGGCAACGTTTAGTTATACCGGAAGTCAATAGTAAGTTTCTTATTTTAAATGAAATGACGTGCTTTTCTTCTGAACCGAATTAATTCTAGGAATTATTTTAATACAATTTTTGTTAAAGTACTCTGTCTCTAAAGTCAACCGTTTTTTGAGATATATTTGTAATTTCCGAGTTTTGTCAAAATTTCGATATTTACACCGTGGAGGAAGCCTAATGTTACGGGGCTGTTTCTTCAAGTCTGATGTAGGAGATTTAATTACAATTAAAGGAAGGCTAATTGGGATGGCATACGTTACGTTCCTACAGGAAAATCTACAAGCTTGCGCTGATAAGATGGTGCTGGAAGAATTTATCTTTATGCAAAATAACCATCCTAAACAAAAAGCAGGGTTGCTACGCAATACTTAAGGGTTGCGAATGTTCAAATCTTAGACTGGCTACCCCAGTTGCGCATTTGACCTAAATTCTGAAAAGCATCTCTGGGCTATCCTAAACCAAAAAAAAAAAATCCACAGACTTCAACAAAAAAACTGCGGAACGTTCTCAAATGCACTCAAGAATCAATGGGAGAGGTTGCCACGTGATCTCTTGCAGAATTTAGTGAAGAGCGTTCCACAACGGCTAAGTGTCGTGATTGAAGACAACGGAGGCAACACAAAATATTCATTTATATTTAGTCGATGTTACTACGATTTCGTAAAAAGAACCACACTCAGAATGGTCAAGGAAGGAACGATTAGGCATAGACTTCAATCTCCTGACGGTGATCAAACCTGGCACATGCCCCGGGATGACATGGCAAAAAAAAAACAGCTTTGTGAAGGAATTCACCGCAACTTTAGTAACAAGAGCGAGTGGGATCATAGCACTATCTTGTAATTGAATAGAATGGCTCCAAAACGGCAGAGGGAACTGGAATAGCTGGAATAGGAATACATGGGCCCATAACCAAGTACTTTGAAAGCTTGGGCAAATACTTAAGTATCTAAGCCGGTAGGAGAGAGAGCCGGTAAGAGAGCCGGAAGAGCCAATGATGTCGAATTACAAAGGCATAAGAAACAAGGTTGTACATACCAAATTCTTTCGAACTGACGACTAAATTCTGTACAAAGTGATTACGTTAAAGGAAATGAAAGTAAGTCCAGAATCTCATAAACTCTTTTTTTATTAGTAAATTATTAGTAAATTATACACCTACATTTAATGATGGCATTAATTTTGAGATATCAATGATTTTGAAATTTGTACGTCAGTATTTAAGGATTAATAAAAATTATTATTCTTGAATCCTGCCCGGTGCCTCCACCAAAATATCATGTATCGTCGTATACGTCTATAGCTTCATAACTTTAAGTTTAAATTCTCAAACCAACGAAAATAGGAGACATAGCCAAACCAAGTACGAAAAAGGTGGTATATTTGTTTTTTTTTTAAACACTCGGAATAGATATGGCAAACCCTATATGGAGAGGCTCGCAAATGTAAGCAGAAATTAAAAAATGCCAAAAAAGCATAGCATTCCATTTAAAAAAATATGAGTTAGGTCTGGCACGACTTTATAAAACAGCCTGTATATGCGTACCTAATTTTAAAATATGAAACTTAAGAATCTCTATACCTTTTCTTGATATTTTTTTTTAACTTATAATGTCAGATAGATCGAGCTTCCACACACTAATGCACCACCCTGTATGTAATACTAGTGCCTAATCTATCCAAAAATTATTTTTCTTCAGTACTGTACCAAAAATATCAAATCAATGGAAATTCGTTGGTTTAAAATATTCAGGAATGTTTAAAACATGAATGGACAACGTCGAAACTGTACAACAAAAAAATGGAAAAAAGTGTATTTTAAGAGCACAAATTAATGGTTGAATGATTTTGTTGCTACTTACGTTTCTACGCTGTTTAATCTATTTGTTCTTGCGATGATTTTAAAAAATATATAACATAACCAAGGCCTATAATTTACTTGCCAAGTATGTAACGCCTTTGTATCATGGTTATAACACAGCACCGAGTGACGTAGATGATACATTTACAACATGACATTCAACAAACCTAACAATCACAATCTCAAAACCGCCATTGCATGTAAATCATCTCGTTGACATTTACTTTCCCTATAAATCATACTTCGGAAGGGCTAAAATCATTGTATATCCAATTAAAGTGTACGCAATTGGGGCCTTGTAAATGGGATAGATCGAGAGTTAATTGAAACAGAAATTCTATGATCTCAGGCTCAACTTTTCCAAGAAATCAAAAATTCACCAAATTCATTTTACATGAATGAAGGAATACGCGAAAAATAATACTAAATCATTGCAGTGTGAAAATTTATTGTGCAGCTAAACAATTATTACGCAGTATAGGTTGTAACTATTGAGCGTATTGAAATAATATACATGCGTCCATACCAGGAACACTATTTTTATCGAAAAATTGGAATATTATGGTATAACATAGTATTTAGGATCACTAAAATAGAAACATTTACACAATTCGTACGCAATTTCGCATTTATCCGTTAAATCATTTCCTGAAAATTTTATTTTACAAATTATTACGACTGATATTTATTGATTGAGGGTTCACCTTTTTCCTTGCAAGTTTCAATTGCAAGCTCTGTTGCAGCACGCCTTTCTGGAATGAGATTGGCAGCCATTCGAACTGCATATTCATAATCCAAATGACCGTCACTTTTAATCTGTGTGTGTTTATATAAAGACGTGATATATAATGAAAAACGTATTATTCTAATACATTACCAATTTTCCCATTCGTAAAGAGCAATGTAAGTAACACTACAATATCAAAATATATGGTTACAACCTCGTATTACAACTACAATTAATTAAAGAGGATACCTTTGTTTCTTGGCTTAAATTGTCCCATTTTCCATCTAAAACACCGTCTAGTTCATCTAAAAGATATTAATCCTTTAAAGCAAATGCAAATAAGGGTATAGTGTATGTAAGAGTATAATAGCATTACCATCTTTAGTTATGTGCAGCTGTTTCTTGCATGATCTTCTAATCATCTTTTGTAGAGCTTTTATGTGATTCTCGCTCATCTAGAAGGAAATTGTTCTGTACTTATTAATCCTTTCCTAATACTATTTTATTCACTCACCAGGCTACTGCTAAGTTCTGCCCAAACAGTTAACACAATTAATAGTATAAACCAACGTGAAATAACCGCCATTGTGTACCGTATTAAGACTAACTAAACATTGGCGACATCCTTTAAATACGTTTCCATTTCTAAGTATTCTTTGATGATGAGTTCGGCAAATTATAATCAATAATTTATATAAGTAGCATTGATTAATGAGATATTTCTAAAAGTGGAGATATAATGCGATTGCCGTTGAGAAAAAAAATCCAATTGGTGATCGAGACAGATTAAAAAATACAAAATTCATGCAAATAAATGAAGCTAGTGGCATAATTTGGTGCAGGCTTTAATTATTTTGTGCACGTCTATCGTGCTCAATTGTGAGAATTATAACCTAAATTATAGCTGACAAGTCTATTATTACGGTCTAATTTACATAAATCATTTTAAAAGTTATATCGTGGTTTCATATTAAACAGCATTTTAAAATGATTTTTTTATATATAATCACAACGCAGAATTTGTCTCATACAAAAATTCAATGCAATGGTGGTTTTTTTTTAAAGTGTTTGAAGTTGTGACAGTTCGGCATGTTTTCGGTGGATGAGATATAATAGAATAATTTTATTGCTTTGTGGATTACAAATGAAAAATTAGAAACAAAAAAAAGAGAAAAGAAAGCAAGCAAACGTTGATTCTGTTACACTAAAAAAAAAAAATAATAATTCTAAATGCTACAATAGGTGAAGGCTAAGAGTTAAGTATGTACCATCTTTAACAAATTAAATGCGAATTGAAACTCCACAAATCTTCGATTATTTATGCAACCAAAACTACAAGTACTGCATACCGAGCAATGCATAATTCAAAATAGTTTGCAAATAATTTTGAATTACTATTTCAGTGTGCTGTAGTTTCGATTGCATTAATAATCTAATGAAGATTTGTGGAGCTTAGATTCGCATTTAATTTGCTAAAGTTGGTACAAAATACTCCTGCTAGGAATAAGGCTCTATTTGAATGAGTAAGCGGTTGCATACTTGTTCGCTAGCATCAAGGATTTATGCGCAAAAATATCCTAGCATACGCCATCCCGATAAGCATTTAGAAAATTTGCTGCAAGTTTTCCGAAGTGCAAGAAGTGTGCCTTATAACAAAACAGAACGACAAAAACCGATTGCCGGAAATGAAGAGAATAAGATTTTAGTTATCGGATCTCTTGTTGAAAATTCGCATAGAAGTCAGCGAAAAATAAATGAAACTACAGGGATAAACCGAGGGAGTATCAGAAGAATTATAAAGAAGAACAAATTTTACTCATACCACATACAACTGCATCAAGAACTTTTGGAAGTACATTTTGATCGGCGGCTTGAATTTTGTTTATGGGTTCTAGAAAAGTTAGGAGATGACGAGGATGTGTTAACTTTTCATAACAACGGATTAGTTAGTAGGCATAATTTTCATTATTACAGTGACGAGAATCCCAATTTTTTGAGAATTCTAAATCGTCAACATCGATGGTCTGTCAATGTGTGGGGCGAAATAGTTGGAAAGCACGTGATAGGGCCATACCTTTTTGATGGTTTCTTAAATGGTGCAATGTTTCTACAAGTTATAAAATATAACTTAGCAATACTTTTGGAAAATATACCAATTCATATTCGACAAAGACTTTGGTTGTAATTAGACGGAGCTTCTGCGTATTTAGCCTTCGAGATGAATCAAATAGGCAGTATTCCAATAGGTAGATAGGCCGCGAAGGTCCACAGAATTGGCCAGCAAGATCTCCAGACCTAACAAGCCCAGATTCTTTTAATGGGGATACATTAAAAATATTGTTTATGACATACCACCAACCACGCCCGACAATATGAAAGAACGAAGAAGAATGGCGTTTTGATCTATAACAGAGTACGCCTCTGCATTGAAAACCATAGCCATCATTTTGAACACTTTCTAAAACATTTAACATATCCGTTTCAATATATACATTTCTGTAGTTTACTTAGTTATGACTTTTAGTTAGTACGTAAGAAAAGCCAGTTGAAGTATGAATATCGTCTATCTATGTTGAATAATAACAGCAGTTTTGTCCAAGCCTACTTCAAAAAAAAATAATGGTTAGGAGTTAATATTTAAAAAAGAAAATTCTAAATTACTAAGAAACTATAAGAGATAGGTATAATAAACATTAATACAATCTTAAAGATCGTTAAATTAGAATCTAAATAAGGTAATAAATACAAGGTGTTTCATTTAAAATAAGAAAGCTACTTGTCTTTAAAGATAGCGAAAATTAAAAGTATGTTTTTCTTCACCCTTTTCACCACAACTTGCCTTTATTTAGTCTGTACTATCAAAATATTCTATAATATACAGGGTCTTCCATTTAATTTTTCAAAACTTTGGTGTGTAACTTTTCTTTGAGTTACCCTGTATACTTAAAAATAATTTTTAAATATGGTCCTCTGAACGCGTATGACCCTTAACAAAAACAATTTGAAAATATGTTACCACTTTTCGTATAGAAGCCGACGCGAATGTGGTGGCCCCACAGATGTATGTTTATGATAATTTTCTTAGAGAACCTAATTCTTTAATGAAATTTTCAACGGAATTTTGAAAATTTCATTAACAGAATTGTTACAAAATAACACTGACACGTAAAAAAATAAAATACATAGCAGTAATGCAATTATGTGCATATATTGATATTTAATTTTAATATTAAATAACCGTTAATTCCATGAAATGATTTTTGCTTCTTCCATAGTTTTTAAAGAATACGGTAGCTCGCAAACTTATAAATATGTTTTTAAAATAAAGCAATGTATAATAATGTAGTAGTATTATTAGGATGTACAAATTATGTTACAGAATATTATTTTGTATTTATTGTTTAATTTCCTTTGATTGAACCGTCATTAAGTTTCTTTTTTCATGAGCCTTAATAACAAGTTGGTGTTTAGTATATACATAATACGAAAAATATGGATAATTTGTATTGTTTGCCGTTGTTTTTGCAGCTTATTAAGAAAAATACGTGAATTTTTATGCAGAAAAAATACGTTGCACTAATTGTAGTTTAGAATAACATACCTAATTTTAATGTTATAACTAAATACGAGAAACCACGAATAGTTAAACAGAATAGACGCTTTCGTCATACAGAAGCGAGAAATTATATATGAAAGAAACTGCTTCAGCGAATTTATATCAGTAATGTCAATTAAATTTTTAGCGGTATTTCTCATTAATTTCTTGAATTAAGTGGCATTAAGATGTAAAATGTAGCAAATTGAAAAGATTTTTATACTTCAACTAGGTCCTTGCTTTGATGGAAATCGTTAAAAGGAAAATTTTGAATCCCTAGCAAACTTGAAAACATTTAAGCAAGCTCATTACATTAATAAAACGTTAGCAATTTTGAATCGTATTTACTAAACTATAATTCAAAGACGGAGCTCTTTATAGCTCGAAATTTCACCAGATATGTTATAAATGAAATCCGACAGAATAATTTTCCTTTAAATATCGCAAAGCTCCCGCTTTAATTCTATTAAACGTCTTAAAGTTCAACACGTAAGACTTACGATATGATTGCGACTTACATCTACCTAACTATGCACCAGGCGTCTAACATGCCAAATCCCCAAGCTACGCTAGTGCAGTTAATAGACGAACGTTCGTGAGCCAAGTCGACTGGGACGCTAAATGTAATTCCAACTGCTACGGTAGGCTTTAAAATCGATTGCAGGTGCACTTCATTAAACCATGCTCTTACTAGAGAGACTTCTGTATATAGCAAAGGAGTTTCTTTTGAGTTTTGTATACTTCGTTTCATGGGACTTAAAGGAGATTAAATTGTGAGAAGCTCTTTCAGTGCCGTCATTTCTCGGTAACGTCTGCACATTAAGGAACTTAAGTGTAGCGGCTTGATGCTTGAGTCGCGATAAATGCAGCTTTGTAGTCATTTACGCAATGTGTATGCAATGGAATGATTGAGTAGCCAAGTGTGAATGGGAATGTTGTGAAAAGCGATCGCTGGCGCAAATTGCAACGTGCAGACGTGTTGAGGTAGTCATTATTTATCTTCCATGTATATAGAAGCAAAAATAATAAAATGAATATGTGCTAACCGATTTTCGGGAAACCGTATTTTGCTATCTATTAGTGTGTGCGTCTTCTATATGTACGAGTTGTATTTGCGCACCTAATATCTGTTTCCGTCAACAAGCTTGGTTTACTTTTAAGTGACAACCATGACTATATGACATGTGCTCTAGGTATTCAATAAGAAATATCAGATTTGAATTGTTACGATACAAAATATCCTTAAACCCCATGCTGCATTGGATCAACGTTTTCATATATAGCCATGAACTTTTTCTAGGAATGTCCAAAAACACAACACAAGACCAGCTAAGAAGTTGGGTAAAAGGAAACTTAAAGAATGGGATAAAATAATCAGGCAAATTCATGGAAAGACCTTCACTAAGGGACCATCGAAGAAGAAGACCAACTGCAGACTATGTAATGGATTGACGAGAACGTTTACTACATTCTGTGCAAATGCTATGCTCTAGACGCAAAAAAACTACCAAATTTTGGCAAGCCAGAAATAAACCCAGAGGATTACTTTCATCAACCAACCACAAACCTATATAGCTTAGTGCAGGGTACTGGAATAGCTGATACAATCTAGTGGGTAAAAGAAAATGATAGACCAAATACAAAAAACCAAGAGGCTCTTAACCCTCTGACCTCGGGAGCTACTCCTTTAAAGATCTTAAATGGGAAAGGGTATTGAGCAATACCCATTTTTCCGGTCAACATTATATTTTAGAGTTGTTTTTCGTTTACAGCATTAGTTTTAAGTTCTATAGGAAAAATGAAGACATCTAAAATTATGAAATAGATGGATTTATTTTCGTATTTTTTAAGATGTCTTCATTTTTCCTATAGAACTTAAAACTAATGCTGTAAACGAAAAACAAGCAACAGTATACTGAAAAACCGATTTACATATTTGGTAATACCAAATTTTGTTTATGTTAACTAAATATTGAGTTAAATATGGGCACACAAATATTTGGTTAAGTCAACTAAATTGTTTGTTCATTTAATCCTTTATTTATTTGAAATAGTGTGCAATCTTCGGAAAAGTATTTCAAATTTAAATTATTGCCTAATAATTATTTAAATTTATCTAAAAAATATATTAATTTAAAGTTTAGTAAAGAGGTTTATTTTCATTAAAAAAAGGATAATGTTTAGTTGAAACGTCGCACTTGAACTAAAATAAATGGTTAAACCGATCATTGCGTAACTAATTTCTCTATTTGTTGCATTAAAAATGACGTGGAAATGCTGTACAGATTTAATAAATCAATGATTTAAATCTCTCACCAAAATTCATCAAAATGAGTTCACAATATTTTTGAAGGATAATCAAGTTTTTACGTTCAACATTTTATTGTTCCACTGATGTGGCAATACTTATTGTGGTCCATCAGCATTGGGTGCCTAACAAGTACGAACACTTTAGTTTATATTAGGCGTCAGTTACACGAACTTTTTGAACGTATTGATATATTCCCCAAAATGGACATAATAATTAAGCATAAGTGAGTGCATTATTTTTCATTGTATCCACAAGATGTTTTTTATTATCTAGTTAGGGAAGCATAAAAAGTAAATTTTTCTCAATTGTTTCTTACACAAAGAGGATATTATAGAAGATGTGAATTACTAAGGTACGGACATATTTGTACAGGAAAGCGAGGAAGGGGCTAAATTTGTAACGTATGAATTCTATGGCTAGGTACATACTATTCTCATTTCTATAATGGATTGTCCGGCTAATTTTTTTTTATTACAAATAAAAAAACTTTTATTCTTAAATTTGCCTTCTCTTTACAAATACCTACAATTCAGGGAAAAATCTCTTTTAAAGCATCCAAAGTGTATCATTATACTCAAGACCGCAGAGTATATTTTTAGCCCGATGGTCAATACATCAATTCACAAAGAAAATCTTCGGATATATTACAGAAATTTGATTAAATTGATTTGACTTGACGAAAAATAAAACAGTCTTTTCAAGGAAGGTTTTCATCAATAACCATCTCGTCTCCATAGACCTCAACTCATTTGTTTAATACGAACTACACTGAGTCTCAACTCTGAGTCAGCCTAGGAAACTATTTTGAAACCATACAGCTACCAGACGATAAATTTATACATATACTTCTAATTACCACAACTACTATGCAAATTAATTAATTAAACACCCAGTATATGCTGGATTTATAAACAGGTGTGTATATAAAATAATAATTACATTTACTATGGTTGATCCTACGTATGTACCACAACAGTACATACTTACATATTTGTAATACCTAAGTAGGTAGATTCAGTAGTCAGTATTCTATCACGTTAGCCATATCTAAGGCTTGTTGGTTGCGTGTTTTATCACTTTGTGGTTTGTTTCCTTGTTTGTAGCGCTTTTTTATAATTCTTTATTATTTATTTATATAAAATATTATGTTTCTATTATAAGAAGAAATAGATCACTTTAAAATATAATAAACAGAAGTGGGCCGAGCACGCTACCTTGAGGCATGCCGACGTTAGTGGTCGTAATGCTGGAATATATATCTTCATTAACTGTATGCAGTTTTACTATTTGCTGGCGGTTTGTGAGGTACGACTTGAACCAGTCATGCTAATAGCTGTTTATGTGACATCGTATCTAATGCCTTAGTAATGTCAATAAGGAGACCACAAAATATATCGCCGCTCTTAAAAACATCGCGAAGTTTCTTAGTGTCAGAGTTGTGTTAGTACTCTTACCACTAAGAAATCCGTGTTGATTCTGAAGAACTAATTTATTTTTATTTTTTAAAAACTGGTATTTGGTGGTATACAGTCACTTCGATAATTTTTGAAAATGTATTTAGCAAGCTAATGGGTCTGTAGTTAGCGCATGTGGAATAGTCATCTTCTTTGTAAACAGGTCTTATTACACTAAATTTTAGAGCTGTGGGAAATACATACAATCTGACATAAATGACTCATTTATTATATCACGCAGTAGCTTTTGAATTATATCTAAGCATTGTTCAAAAAACTTTAGCGGAATTTCATCTATTCCAAAGTTGGTTTTGTTTTTGAGTTTGTATATACAGTTACGTAGGTCAATAGGTGCTATTGGACTAAAACAGAACGTACGGGAATTAATATCGATATTTGTTATAAAATTGGTTTTTGTGGTGTTATGGCTGGCTGTGTGGAAAAGTAGCTATCAAATTTGCCTGCTAAGGCCTTAGGATTTTGTATATTATGTAGATATTCGCCTTCTTTACTTATTATACTGTTTACTATTTACCACATTGTTCTGATTTTATTGTTCGACTTTAAAATGGTATAATCATATTACTGTTTTTTTTTATTAGCCAATAAACGATGATAGTCTTTTTTTAGAATTGTTTTATATTCAGGGACGTACAGTGATATTGTTTCAAATATTAATATGCGATTTTGGAAGTGTGATATCTCAAAATTCTCAGTGTTATGTGGATGGTGTAAATCGTACCAAACAAAATTCACTATATCATTTATAGAAGCAATCCGGGTAACTATTAATGGGTTTCAGACAACGTAACTAAGAACGTAGTTTAAGGAGATAAAATACTCTAATTGAATAATTTTAAATGGTGGTGTAACATAAATCAAACTAAATTTAGTAGGTACTATTATTATCCCACATATATACAAAAAAGAATGCTTTTGCTTAAAACCAGTGGAAGCAGAGAAATGGGAAAAACAAAGGACGAGAAAGACGATCCTTACAACTTTCGAAGCTTTCCGTATAACAAATAACAGAAATAACAAAAGCTATCTCCCGGCCCCTCCACCATTAAACCGCGCTGTGTTAACGGCAGCGCTATGGGTATCATCTTTCCCCACTTGACTGATGTTTAACAAAGGACTTAATAAAACAAATGAAGACGAGAGATTTTTCAGCGGCCGCAAATTTATCAGGATGAACGGGTAAGGTACGGTCGACCGCCGGCAGTAAACTGCGGCACGTAGCTTCCGGCCGTTGGAGTCGTGTCGTTTCCTTTTATCCCGACGCTTCCTGTGTAGAGGAGGCTCGCAGTAATTGCATTTTCGAATGATTTAGATGGAAAGAATAAGATGGAGATTGTGTCGGGCGTGTCCAATTTATAACTATTATTGGAAAGTCCGCGATTGAAGAATAGGTGTATATTTTTATTACGGTATACCACGATGGCATCGCGACGACATATTTGTGTCTGTAATTAAATTGTATGTGTTGTCATGTTCAGCTAAAATGTACTGTTGAAATTCAATATAGCAAGGTGTTAGGTGGCGCGGGTGTGGTTTACATAGTTGTGCACTTTCTGCAATTAAAAATACACTACCTGGAATTTGAATAGACACCAAAAAGAGCTCTTTCTAATCTGATGCCATAATAACGTTATTACCGCAGCGAAAGCGATACGTTTATAACTTATACCATATCGGCCCGTAAATATTTATACAGAGGGATTAAACCTATGCATAAAAACTCGCCATACATATTGCAGTGAGTATCAGGGACCCTCCGCCCTTTCTAATTACTTTTCTTAGTTTTTTTATTCTTTCCGATCTGTACTGAAATGCTACAAGCTAGCTCACAGCCCGGTATAAAAAAAATTATAAAAATTATGCTTTCAGTTGAATCTGGACGACCTTTTAATCAGATTCTCTGTCAGTAGATGGCGAGGTTTTTTTCCCCTGTTTTTAGACATACCAATCAAAATATTTTAAATTTGATAAAGAGATTTGTTTTGAAGTATTTAAAATTGCGCGAACGTTTTACTTTTTTAAGTTGTCTTTTCTTTAGTGTTTTGTTTGGTTCTATTTGGCTTCCAAGAAGGAAAAATAAAAAAGTGGTCAAGGGCGACGATTCAGTGGTACTTACTAATATTAAACCATTTTTTTTTTCATTTCTTTCTGATAGCAAATAGCGTCCGAAAGAGAAAATGCGTTTTCTCTTTGATATCGTCCGCCAGGGCAACCATAACTAGGACGGTAGCGCAGGCGTCGAATTGAGTGCGCCATAGAAATGATACCGGTTCGAGTAATCAGATCTTTTCAAAACATTAGTTAGTCTGTCATGTGACCTTGAATGTATAGAGTAACACTATTTCATACGGTTTTTTAGAAAAATGAAAATTAAAACGCATATTTTGACCATGTATTTGTATATTTGTAGTAATTTTATATGTCCAAAATAATCCAAATTTAATTTTTGACAAAACCGAATTCCAGCAATTTGCCCTGTTTTCTTGTTGACATATTAATGAACACTTGGATTGTAAATACATATAAAAGCATTATTAAACTAAATTTAAGTAAAATAAATAGACTGTAAAAATAAAAATAAAATGTTCTTTCGACCTGAACTCGATGCAACTTTGATTTGTCAAAATCTGTTGAGAAAATAATATTCAAATTCTGATATTTGATTTCGATGTGTAGGTGTCTCACTACTGATCATCTTTACCTCTTGAAGGGAAAATTCTGAAGAAAAATGCCCTTGAATTACTTGCAGAGGTTTCCTACATTACCTGGAAATCGTGTGACTGTTTCCTGTGACATTCTATTTCCTTTTTTGTTATATTCTTATTATTAAGAGGAAGGGAAGTACTCAGGTACAATGTTAAGATCAAGGGACAGGTGGACAAGTGTCAATATTCCGGTGATTGATTCCAGCAAGAACCAAAAAACTCATTTTCTTTGTCTCTAGAGCTTTCGAAATAAATTTATTTATCTATTTTTACTTAAATTATTAAATTTATTTCATTCATTTCTTCATTTTCATTCAAAGCTCTAGAAACAAAGAAAAGGATTCTTTGATTCTTGCTGGTATCAATCCCCGGAATATTGACACTTTTCCACCGTGTCTCTTGATACTTATTATTATTATTATATATAATTATTTCTGTGGAAATGAGACTTCTCATAAAAAAAAATAATCAGAATAAAAAGTAATGTTCACTCCCTTCAAGAAAAATTTTGGGGTGCTAGTGCTGCACTCTGCAATAAACCATATCGGTTGTTTAACTTCATTCAATACTAACTCTCCAGGAATATTGGTAAATAAACATGTAATCATCAGGGACACTGACAAATTTCAATCTAGAAATAAACTCGTACCAAATTTTGTTAACTATAGGCTCTAAGGAATTGTTAAAGTTATAAATTTCAAGTAATCCATAGAAATATTTTCCAAGACATTGCGAACTGCCTTTTCAGCTGTCGGACAAGCGTCATCTGGGAGAAACAATGAATCAAGAGCAGACGGATCTGATTCAGAAACAACTTGTGATTGTGATGTACGATTGCTTTGAGTGGGAGCATCAACTGTATGACTTGCCACAAACCAAGGATTGACTAGGGAGCTTATATTTATAGCAGCACTAGAGTACAGCCAGAGGGCACGGACCTTTCACAATCATGACACAAGAACCTCGTTCAAGGCAAGGCATCCGTATTTATTCTTTGAAAGAGCACGGATTTAACTTCTGTTTATATCCAAGGATCTTCTAAAGGAATCCACACCAACAGGAACCAGTAAGGGCAAGGTAAGGACTCTAGATTTCTTATCGGATGTAAACTGGTTTATAGTAGAATCTCCGTAATATCCAGAAATACTTAAAAGTATTGGGGTTAACTAATTTTAGTCGCAGACAAAATAGGCTATAGGACAAAGATATGTCCAAAGATTTAACAATCTGATGGGCATTCTTGATTTGATGACTATGGCTTGCTACGAACCAAGGACTGACTAGAAAGCTTATATTTATAGCAGCACTGGACGTCAGTCAAAGGCCAGAACCTTTCACACTCAAAACACAAGCACGTTGTTCAAGGCAAAGGCATCCATAAGTATCTTTTAAAAGAGCGTGAATTTAACTTCTGCTTATATCCAAAGACTAAAAGTAAATGATACTAGCCCTGAATCCACGCCAGCAGGATTCAGTAAGGTCAAGGTAAGGAATCTGGTGTATCGGATGTAAACTGGTTTATAGTAGAATCTCCAGAGTATCCAGAAATACTTAAAAATACTGGTGTTAGCCAATTTTGGTCGCAGACAAAATAGGCCATGGGACAAAGATATGTTGAAGGATTTAACAATCTGATGGGCAAATTTAATTTGATGACGAACCAATGACTGACTAGGGAGCTTATATTTACAGCAGAACTAGATTTCAGTCAAACGGATTGGAAATTGTAGAATTAAATACGAAAAGCCAAGAGGCTAAAGTGTTTTCGGAGACTTACATCAGACCTCTATAATCAAGCTAAAAAAACTGTTTTCTGTAATAAACATGTCTTTCGGATGTTGTTGTTTTGTTGCTTTTTGGTTTGGCCTTTCACTGACCATAGTCAGACTTTAGAAAATTTCTGCAGAAGCTGACAGTATGGTGAGCAAAACATCAAGTCAAAAGGCAGCAACGTGACAACACTCTAAAAACATGTTTACTATGGAACAAGGTCGTAAAGGCCTACATTTAACAACTGTTCTCTACTGATTTGTTTATACAAAAATTTATTTTCTTTTCGAAAATTCTTATTAGTTCATTATGTTAAAGTTATAAGCTGATAAAATAATAAATTATTAATAAAACGATCCAAAATTCCGTTACATAAAGTTTCAATTGTTAAAACATCAATTTGACAACCTTACCTTATCTCTTATTTCCTGCCTCATCTTTTCCCTTTCTTCTTCCATTTTCCTGTGTTTTTCCTTCCTCCTTTCTTCGGCTTCCTTGATAGCTTCCAATCGTTCTCTTTCGGCTTCCTCCTCCTTTTCCTTATCGTCGCCATCATCATCACCACCAACGGCTCCTGTAATAATAGACAACTAGATATTAGAATTACTTTAGTCGAAAAGAATTATATCTACAGAATAATTCATTTGCATGCTTTTCATATACAACTATT
The DNA here is from genome assembly GCA_004143645.1 of Protaetia brevitarsis. Classification (NCBI taxonomy): domain Eukaryota; kingdom Metazoa; phylum Arthropoda; class Insecta; order Coleoptera; family Scarabaeidae; genus Protaetia; species Protaetia brevitarsis. The sequence goes on from RXPK01000059.1 coordinate 1,628,659, forward strand.
TTCATTTATGTATCTATGTGTGTAAGCAAGAATTGAGGTAGAAATCGAAAGAAGAGATACAATAGATTAAGTTCAATCATGGCACGCGTAGCGGCGTTCACAATAACAAAGGAGTAATAATATAGCGTGATGATGGTACCTAAGATAAATGCTGCTATTTCGACAGACGCTTACTACTTCTCGCAATAAATACCAATTGGAGGTTCATTTGTTTTTATATCGCGTAAGGGCGCGTGTGCAAATATCGTTCGGTGCTCTCCCTGAACAATGCGGCAGATATTGGCTGAACGCGTCCGAAATTTATTTCGCACGCTGCAATACAATATAACCGGATGTGGAGATTTATACGGGCACGATAGATGCTAGTATACGAAACAAAGCCTTCAGCATCGGTATTTTGATTGTTTCCAATACGTACGTCGATCTATACTAGAGTTATATTGGAGGCGGATGGAGGCGTGTGAAAAGGGGTCCATCTAAATATCGATAGAGTGTCGTCTTTGTGTGGTGCGGGGGAAATTAGATAAGGTAAGGTTATTGCATTAATTTGTTCTGCGGTAACTTTTAGAGAATTTTTATTACGCAATATTATTGTATAGTTCAAGTATTATTCCTAACTCAAAAGAGGTGTTAGAAACATAAAGTTGATATGAGTTTAAGCACTATTTAAATGCAATCAAATAGTGTTCTTTAAATTCTGATTTATTGCTATCTATAACAGCCAGATTTTTAATCAAAGATACCTGTGTACTGTGTAATTTAATACAATTGTTTGCTGATTCTAATAACGGCGCAGCGAACATACAAGGAAGTTATTCAGAATTCTCTGCTTTTATGAGACAGAAAAATACAAATCTTGTTCATATTTGGTGCTATGCACACATTTTAAATCTTGTTCTCTCAGATATTTTTAAATCCTACATCAAAGCAACATCGTTTTTTTCGTTACTGAATTGTATACTTAGCCGTATTTTTCGAAGAATCACATCAACGAATGGCCTGCTGGTTGGATATTGGCAACAATCCTAGAGCTTTAATTAGCTTTAATTTATAAGAGAAACTCGATAGTGGTCAAAAGAAGTAGCGTTAAATAAACTCTTTGGGTAATTTTAATGAACCCGATAAAGCTTTGTATGTGGCTCTTATCGATGTGCTTAATACGATAGAAAATACAACAAGAATCACATTCGACGCAAGAGCGACAGCTGCCAATTACAAGGTACAGTTACTGAAATATGAACATATCCTAATTGCGCAGATATTCCTTAAATTGTTCTCAACAACTGGCCCTCTATTAAGGTACGTGCAAACTGCAGGATTATATTTGTTAAAATGTAACTCTATGGTTAGCAACTCTTCGAGAAATTTAATAAAACCTCAAAGGATTATGACAGAAATCGAAGTTTCTACAGATAAATTTATAAATTGGACTAAAATTGTTCCTTGCAAACAGAGAATTGAATTCGTTATTGACAGAACTACAGTGAAACGTCAAAAAGGAAGAAGAGGTTTTTTGATGAGAAAGCTTCTAATGAAATGCGTGTAAGTGAGTCCGAAAGATAAATTGGTATTGGCTTTTCCAACGTCATTATGGATACTGCAATAGACTCTATCAGCAAAAGATTCGTAAACAACGCTGGATTACGCAAGGATTTGAGCGTTCTGGACTCAAATAATTTTGAAGAATTTGCCAAAGGTGTGCTACCAGAGCACTGTTCTAATACTGTCAGAAAAGTTGATCAAATTTGACTTTTCTGCAACCCCTGGAAAATTAAAGGGAGAGGTTTTGCAGGAAATTGGAAGATTACGAAATTAACAATCCAAGATTCTTTCAAAACAAATTATGCCGGATTTAATGACGAAGATTCAGATGCAGACGCCTCTTCTGAAGAACAACTAAATACAAAGGAAGATGAAGGAAGCTCAAAAAATCCAAAGCGTGCACTGAGTCTAAAAAAAATCAAAACTGTGTAATATGTTGTTGTAGTGCAATTTTGAAGTATGATCTATATAAAGGCGCGTAGTCCACACTGGTGCTCGTGTATCAATATATTTCCTTGCCGATTTCACAGGTTGTGAGAGGTCATTTTCGACTAAAATTCATTAAAAATAGATTTAGGAGTACCATGTCTGGTAACAGACTCGAGTCATTTATGTTGATGAATGACATTCTGCACAATATCAAAAACAAAAAATCATCACTTGTTTGGGCCAAACAACCAAACTGGTGAACAAGGCATTAATGTATTGACTTTTTGTTGTGTTTCTTTGTTCCTGCTTTTTCTTTACTATACATTGTTTTTTAAAGTAAAATAAAATTTTCCTATAAATCCGTGAAGTATTCGTGGTCACTATTCAGAAAATGATCCCTGTAAAAAAATCTATATCTTTGTTTATGGAAATTCTAAAGTGCCAGGAGAATGCGTGAGCTTGAAAATTTTCAAAAATTTTGTCAGTGGCTCTCTTGGGGGCTTCCCCTTCCTCCTCTCTCAGACCGCCTACTACTTTTTCCCGGCCAGATTTATCTTGCCCATCCGCCCCTGATAACAGCTACATGTTTCGACCGAAATTAACCATCTTCAGGCTCTTAGATCATCAATGTAAAAAAACGGATTAAAATGTCATAGATTAAACATTAAAAATAAATTGCAGTGTCCATCATGGGAATGAGATCAGACCACATGGGTTGTCTTTTTAACATCAATTTCGAGATAAAAATCACGGATTAGATAAGCTGGAATTAATCCAACTACAGAAACAGGTTCGAAGAATAGTTTACAAACTGATCAAGAACCAAAAAGAGGCTATAATCTACAACGGGGTGAGAAAGTGTTGGTTCTCTATTTTTCGACATGTCTATGGCGTTTGACCTGATATCTCATCGGTACTGTTCCATAAGTTGTACTGGATACTCTAAATGATACTTGTAAACATCAAATTAAAATTTCAGTGGCTGACTAAAAATCGTAGCACTTTTACTATAAAATAGTACTTTATCTCTATGTATATCAACTAATTTTTATAGTTAAGCTCTTTTCCTTTGATAGTTGACAACTCTAATATTTTACGAACGACCAAGGAACGCTGCAAACCTTGTAATAGTAATTCAATCAAATCATTCACTTTGAAGTTGGCAATTTTGCCATCGTTGCATTTGAAATTTCGTTAAGATGATATCTTGAGATTTCCGCAAATTCTCCCACTCTTTCAAATGTAATACTCTCGAAGCAGAATAAAATTGCCAAGTTCAATCTTCTGTTTCTCTGCCTTAAGATATACCAAACAGAATAACGAATATATACGAGCACAGGAAAGTATATTTTTCTAGTACGTACATGTGCAACGGATAAAATGAGTTTCCTTATCTTTATCTAATTTTAAAAACACATTTGCTTCGGATTATATAATATACAGAAGCTCCCTCAATTTTTGTCTACCCTTACTATTTATTTAAATGTAATATTTTATCAATGTATTAATTTTAGTTTAAAAAATACTTAATTTGCATTATAGGAAAAAAGGAAACTGGAAAACTCAAACGATTTGGGCCATCTGCAAGACGTTTATGCCGCAATCGTGCCCGTCTTCAATAGAATATATGAGGATATTTTCTTGGCTGCAAATTCTCATTTCGTGTCGTAATCGCGGTCACTTGCAATTTACCAAATTCAATTCCGTATGTTCTTTATATTGGCGAAAAAGACTACTACACGGTTGCTGTACAATTGTAAATGTTCACTGAAGCAGCACATGGGTTCGTAGGATTTCGCAGCGAATATTGTAATCGTTCTGACAGTTCGCTTTGGTGCAATGGGTAGTTAAACCGTAGCGGTCTCCTGCTTAGCGCAATTTTCCACGTCCCGCATTTTAAATTTCATTTCCCTGGCGAAATATGTAGCTGCAATGTTCACATATTCCGTTGGAAAATTGTTAATATTTGCTTGTTTTAACTAGAAAATGTGTTTGCATATGCCAGCTGTTAGGCAATATTAGTTTTTGAGGAACATCCCTATGCATTTTTTTTGTGTTCTTTTCTTTTTACGAAAGGTGATGTATAAAATGTTTATTAAAACTTCTAAGGGATAAACATATCTTCCTTCGAGGATTGGGGGATTTACTACTATTCCTTGATCTAAACTTTCACAGCATGAGCTATCACTTTATATCTTTCATTTAATTTTTAATATTGGGGGAATCTTATTTAACTTTAGTTTTGACTTGACTAAATAACAATGGATATTAGCGCTTACTACATATGAATTAGAAGGTAAATTAATAATATTTTCGATAATAAAGAAAAATACCAGCATTGAATCAACTAAGAAACGATAATTTCAACAACAGTTTTCGTGTAAATATGGGGAAGAGGCTATTTTGTTCGAACAAATATAACGATTTATAAGTTATTTTTGCTAGTTAAAGTAAAATTTGGTTGAAGTAAACATGTGAATTAAACACCGATTTGTGTTAATACAAATACCATTAATTGTCCAGTTAATGCATGAAATATCTTGATCCAATAGTTAAATTGATTTTATGTGACACCACAGTTGTGTTGGCATTATAAATATTGTAGTTTTAGCCAAACAATAATTGTTTGACATTAGTAATATTTTATTCACATCAAACAAAAATTTATTGTAAAGCTAAACAATTATTTTACTTATTCTGAATAGGTGTTTTATTTAAAGCAAAATTTTTTGATGTTTTTGTAAATAAATACAATTATTAATCTAACCTAAAGTGTCATCAAACTTAACACAATTTTTTTATTGCATCAAATGAAAATCTTTGGTAATTTCCAATTCCGACTATCAAAAATTATGCGATGCAAGAGTCTTGTTCTGAAATCGCCACCTTAATGTTCACATAATAGCCTCTTTATACCTAACTGAAGGTTACTGAGTATCTGCACGTAGGTAAATATGAAAATGTCTTGTCTTCATACAAACCATATGCACATACCTCAAAGTCATCGTCATTATTTTTGTTGTGCGTCATCTTTCGGTCAAGTGATAGCAGAATCTCGAACATCGATAGATAGTACTAGTGATTGTAAATTTACCGATTTTTTCATTTACCGGTAATTCGGTAAATGAAAATGAAAATACCAGTTTACCGGTAATTTTTTTTCATGTGTGACATTAATGGGAATTCCCCAAGAAAATAGGGTTAGAAGTTAAGCTAGAAAAATACATATTTTACACAATCTTAAGACATAATATTAGAATTTTGTAATAAATATTTGTATTTAATTATTTTAAACAGTTGTAAAAAGTAAAACAAAATATTTAAGGTTCAAATTTTAATGTTATTTTACAACAATGTTGCAATAATGTTCTCTCATAATGTGGTGTATTCAAAATTGCTATTAATTTAAATACGTGAAATTAAATTAAAAATCTTATATATTATTATTTTTAAATATTAAAAAATGAGACATTTACTTACTCTTTAAGAAAAACGATTTTAAACTTTTAAAAATCTTAAAAAAACTTCAGAGCATAAATCACATATGATAACTCCACTTTTTACGAAAGATAAGTAAAACACAAAAAACCAAAAAATTAAGAGAATTGAAATTTCACTTGTTGACAAAGGCAGGTAGGAAAAGTGGGGTGTTTTGCTTCCTACCGTCCTAGCAACAAATGAACGTTAATCTCGCTTTTCTTTGCGTTGCTTTTCGTTATCCGTCTTGTTTCCAATCTTATTCTCTTTTAATTTCTACACGTCCATTTTTTTAATTTTTTGATTCATTCTCTTTCTGACTAACTTGGTGAAATGGAGGTTATACGTTTCTAATCAAAAGTTTTTGTCAGTTTCTATATTCTCTATTCTAGGGCATTACAGCGGTTCTCAATCTCAAGAAAATTAATTAATTAAAATTAAACAAAAAACATCTCCCATAAACTGAATAAGTGCACCTGTTTTTTTTTTTTCAATGACCCTTTAGACCTTTAAATACATATCCATAAACACAATATTTCGTAGATAAAAATTTCTGGTATGGATTTTTTATTTACCGAACGTTTTTTGGTTAATTTACCGCTTAACCGGTTTACCGGTATACAATCCTTAGATAGTACCCTAACGTCAGTATCACTCCCAAGCGCTTACAAGCTGTGACGCGACGGTTAGCCTTGAAAGAAGTAGATGGCGCTCGCCAATCTCTCAGTAACGTTTTGCATCTTTTATCATTAATAATCTGTTAAAAATATTTAGTGTTGGATTGTTTCTAATAAACATTGTACAATTGATTCTCTGTTTATTGAATTCTCATGTAGTATTTCAATCTTTTCAAATTAGGGAGAGTTTGAATTAAGAGAAATGAGACAAAAAAAATGATATATTAATTTGTGATATGTGCGTATAATAAAGAAAAAAAAAGCAGAATCTTGTAACATAAGTTTCAAATACAAAATATTATATGTAATGATAAAAAAAATAATTATTTGAGGTTTAAAAAAAGTCAGAAGTTTTGAATTGTTTCAAAACTGTGCTACAGCTTTGTTCTTTAAAGTATGCTTCTACCTTCTGCAAGTTTGTGAAAACTGATGTTCGTTTTAGAGAGAGGAAAACTGGCAGTTCGGATCAATTTCTATTTATATTAAAGCTACAACTTTGACCTGGGCCATCTTCAGACTTAATGTCAATCTTCCTAATGACCTTCCTAATTCTTTAAATTTTAAAACGATATAAACAATGTTACTATTAAATGGACTTGAATAAAAATGTAAAATATTTTATTTTAAATTTTAAAACATCGCATGTCGAGTTCCAAGAGATACTGACTGATGTGAGTATCTTTTGTAAGTCTAACTGCAATATTTTCCTATACTGTTTTAAAATTTGAACGAAAATTTAAATTTTAATATGGGTGTAAGTTTTAATTTATGAGGTTATTGTTATAGATGTTTCCCAGATTGACATTAAGCTTGAAGATGGGCTTAGGCCGAAATTGTAGCTTTCATATGAATAGAGAATGATTCGCACCGCAATTTCGTGAGTTTTATTAAATATTTATAGGGATACATAGTAAAAAAAAACGTTTTGCTAAAACAAGGCTTATACTTTCTGAGTGGGGTAATACTTTAGATTGTTGTGAGAAAGATGTGCGGAGAATCAAAAGAATTATTAAAAGAACAGCTTATTTAAGCAACTATGTTTGTTACCAATAACCGACACATATATTTTGCTTTTCTATTTTTTAAAGGAAAGATATATTATTATGTTTAAAATGTAATTTATAGCATTGGCAACGGTTGTGTTGCAGTGGGAATTCAGTCTTTTTAGTAATTTTTTATTGTTGTCACAAATATAATAAATGAATTGTAGTCACATATTATTAAATAATATCACAATTCCCTGAAGTTGAAATTCTGCTGCAACAGAAAGTGTTCTTGAATAACATTCCATGGAGTCTAAAATCTGACAAAAGTTTCACCAGAATCCACGATTGACAGTTTATAAACTTGCCTTTTTAGATTTAAATTACAGTTCATAAACGAAAAAGAAGTAGAAACGTAAATAGTTCTGCAAAGCCAGAATAATGCAATAAGTATTTCAAAACATGTCCGTGAAATCGAGTTTAGGAAACGTCGAAATCCAATTTTCTCCAATTTCCCGGCAAAAACGTCCCTTGTCGTCGATACATACGTGCGACACAATAAGGACCGGACTATTAACGTGCCGTAGCGGGGGCGGTTGACGTAAGCCGATAAAGAATAAAAATGAATAAAGCCCCTCTTTCCGTCATCTCGCATTTTTTGCTCCGGCGGCGAGACGCACGCGAATTTTCCGTAGCCCGAAAATGCGATGCCGGAAAATTGGTTTCCCGCGCCGCTTTCTCCACACTTTGTGGCAATCCTTGACGGTGTGCGAGGGGTACGCGATCCACAATAGTGTACCTTCGGAAGCATATTTTCGCTTCGCGAGAGATGGGGAGCTATTAGGCGACCAGAAATGGGACATTCTCGTACCGAGAAAGGAGATTAAATTGGACTCTTTTTCCGGTTATTTTGAACTAATGGTTAAACTGATCAAAGGTATTGAGTTTTATTGCAATTACTTTCGCAGCTATGCCTGAAAATTATCTGTCTACTTTCTTTACTTCAGTAAATTATACTTCTTTTGTGGGTTCTAAACAATATGGATATATAACAAAGCTGTTTCTTTCGAAAATAAAATTTATTTCAATTTCTCTTTTTCATAAAGCTAAAGGCTACAGCGCTGTAAGCTAGTAAAAATCGGCTCTTTCATAGATTTCCTTATTTTTTTTGTTCTTAAGTAGCTTTATATATACCTAATATTGAATCTCAGAAAGTTTTTACTTTGCAATGTTTATAATTTTTGAATAAGTAACTGTTAAGAACAAAAACCAAAATAATCTTTTTCGTTAACGCATGTGATGAATTCTTTTGATTTCGTAGTATGTTGCAGTAGTTGTCGATGGTGATAATGGTGGTGTAGTTTTTTTATGATCTTAAATGTCCATAACAAATTAACAACCATAGAAGTAAAGTAAAATAAAAATATGTTAATTAAATAAACGTTTACATTACTGTATTAAAGTTGTATTAATTAGGGTATTTCTATTTATTAATGAGATGTTTACTAAATGTACAGTCATCGGCATAAATATTGCAATATATATGATATAATCTTTTTTTTTTGTTATTAAAATACACGATTTTTTTTTCTTGAGGATAGGTTGTGAATGTCCAAGGTTCCTTAACGTCTAAGGTTACCTCAATTCTCTAATCTTACGCAATTGGATGTCTCTGATGACGCCACGGGAAGCCCTCTCGTTGACGCCGGTATGAATTATTGGAGTATTTTAGTATTGTAAATGTAACAACTATTTGCTGCTAAGGTTTATTTAGTTTAAAAAGCTCGTTGTTTTTGCAAGTTACTTTTACTGGAAACAACAAAAAGATCATAACTGTTGTGCTTTATCTAATGCATACCCAGTTTTAATTATTAACTATTAGTAGATGCAATTTGTTTCTGTTTACACTTGCGAGATTTTAAGGATACATGTAAATGTATATTTTTACCTGAACTAAATTAAAACTTCATTTTATCTTTGTTGTCTTTATTGTTTTTTTGCGACTTTTATATCTAACAATAAGTAGGTAATTTAATATTATTGATATATAATATCTATTATTCCGTTCATAATCATCAGAAGCAAAATGTTTGTTCAACATATGATGTATCTGGATTAAATTTATCGCTACGATTACATTTATGAACGCAAGCTAATCTCACACTTGTATTTTTTGGAAATTTATGATATCTTATGTCTTTCTGCAAACGTTTTGTTACCACAAAACTATTGTTACACGTTGCCACAGCACAACGTGTACCTGGCATGGTTACTAAAACGAATTTTAATTAAAGAAAATAGTCAGACAGATATGTCAGACCTGGCAGACTGTCAACCCAAGGGCTCGCGGTGACGTCAACTAATCGACCACAGGCCTCACTCCCCCGCATCTATAAGCTCAGAGTTGAGACAACCTTAGATGTTAAGGAACCTTCGTGCATGTCAAGGAATCCCAAAATTTATTTCGACACATATCACGTGACCACTAGTATGGTGGTAAATCTAAAAAATATGCCATGAACCTGCAAAAAGTAAGATTAGATAACATGATATCCAAAAAAGGTATTTGAAAAAGTAGCTAAGCTTAGAATTCAATTCCGAGGCTGTATGCAAATTTGAATGAATACATATTTCCATTTTTTCGTTTTTAGCAACTCAACTGCCGTAATATATTGCTAAATTTGGACGATACTCAAACAGTTTTGTCAATTTTTGCATAATTAACAAAGCGAAAACTGAAAAGTAGGATTTCAGTATCAGACTGTATCTAGTAGTAATAACTGAAATTTTGCAACATTTTCCCTCTAGACCATTTAACAAATATTACTTTCATCGAAAATTATTATATTTTTTTGTTGTATGCATTAAAGTGCAAATCGTTAGTTCAAAACTTGTAACACTACCTGCTTGTTCGCACTGAAGGTATTCAAGTAGATTTTGAAATTAGAGAACAAAAAATAATAAACAGCAGGTAAAATAAAAATAGTACTAATTATTTATTCACCAAAAAATTAAAGTAGTTTACTCATCATTTTGTTGTTTTCGATTTCGAAGCCTATTTATTGATATGTATGTCTAACAAGTGTATGTTTTCATAGTTTCATTTCTTAGTTGTTCATTATTATTAGTTATTGTCTAAATATTTTTGCTTATTAAGTATTCTTATTATTAGCTAAAAGTACTGGTTATTTATTTCTACTGAGTTTTCGAAACCTACTTAAATACCTTGGGCGCGTGCAATAATATAGTGCGTAATTAATTAATAGCGTAAATAGGTTTTAAGTAATTGTTTCCGAAAATTCTAAATATGTATGTATATATCCAAATAAAATCACATGGTGGTATACGTTTTATATTTTTTTTATCTAATGTCCTCTTACTTATTTCCTTTTAGATACCTGCTTTTGTTTATTTACTTTCCGATATTGACAATTGTAGTTGCTTACGCTCTCACATATTATATTGACAACGTTTACCATGGTGATTACAAATAAATAATATGCAATAAAGAAATATATAATATATATCTGCTGGCCATAATGAAATAGTAACAAATAACAAAAGCGCTAGGTTGGCTTGCCCATCTTTAATCGTCAATAACTAGAGAACGAAAACAGCACAATTTCTTTTCTTTACAGCACAAATCAACAAAAAACGATAACATAGTTAAATTTTAAAAATTTAAAAGTGTGCTCGCAGCGTCAAGTTGGCTTGCCTATTTTTAATCGTCAGTAACTTGAGAACGAAAAGAGCACAATTTTTTCTTTTCTTTACAGCGCAAATTTGCACAAAACGAACACAAAACGATGGCTTAGTTAAATTTTGAAAAATCGAAAGTGTGGCAGCCAACTTGACCCCACCTTAATTTCATTATTATTTGTTTGCCGACTTTCTCTAGCAAAAAAAAAAGGTCAATCGCCCAAAATGTATATCAAACTTTCACACCGTACATCCCAAAATTAGCATCGAGACCCTTCGTCGCCTTTGAATAAACCTAGGGACAGGTTTAAAGTGTTCCCTGTCCATCTACTCAAGACAGATTCGTCAACACACACGCCTTTAATATACAAGCGTGTCGCCTTAATAGGAAACGTCTAGGTTCGGACCAGGGAAAGTGTCAAAGTGCGAACGAAGTTGATAAGGGTTGGTCGGTACATGTGCTCCGGAAAATTGAATCCTTCCTTTGCCGCCCCATTATTGCTCATCAAATATTGACTGGGTGAAGTTTGTGCTGACCTTTACGATTGCACCACGTCTTCCCCATTCAGGCGTTGGGACGGTTTCCAATTATTATTTAAATGAATCGATACGGTGTGTGACCGGACCTGTAGAGGGATAGGTATACATCGTAAATTACATTTTCCTGTGGAAGATTAAGCGCAACACTCAAGAAGAGTTAGTGAAGATACTAGTACTAACCTAAGTAATACATACTGCTGTAGAGTGGCACCCCGGGTTTCGGAAATTTAAATGTGTATTTTTATTTATTCCAAATCAGCCTTGTCAAAACAATGATAGAGTTTCCACAATTCTAATATTTGTTTATTTTGTAAAGATTTTGTTATTTGATTTAATTGTTAGTATCATTTTTATTGTTCAGTTGTGTATAGTTAATTTCATTTATTTGTACATTTTGCGTGTACCAGTACTGTATATAGTTTATTTGCTAGTTTTTTCTTTGCGATGCGTTGCGGTCATCGCACGCAGATGTAAATTTCATATATATGAGAATGTTACCTTAGAGGCCCCGGGCAGTTACCAGATAGACGAGCGCGTGTATGGTCTTGTTTAGTTGTCTTGGTTACCGTTTCTGGTAATTCGTTTTAAGTTTAAGATGTAGTTCGTTGCTTTGAATTTTTTAAAATCGTCCATCTAGTAATTCGTTTATTAATTAGTGTTATATCGTTGTGCACAATATTCATGTAAGGCTCTTTAATAATGTTCGTTTTAGAAGTAATCACGTTTAGAGTTTAAATTTTCCGTTTTTTTTGTAGTTTTCATATTAATTTTCTTTTAATCACCTCGGGGTAGGTGAAGTGAAGCTGTGAGCTTGTTTTAAATTTCATTTTTCATTTTGGTTGTTTCTCTACGTTATTTGAATTAATTTGTAGTTTGCTTTGAATTTTTGAAACCACGTGGATTCTTTGTGGTATAAGAAATTCCTTCTAGAACGAATTCACCATTTTGTTTGCTAAAGGATTTGCATTGTTCTTTTTAAATTGTAGAGTCGTATGCAGGTTTGTTTTTTGCCAGAATCTTATATTCATGGTTTTAATTTTTCCTGTAATTTGTATTAAATGTTTTTTTTTCTTTTTTCTTTTTATACAATAAATTAAATGATTGTAAATATCATTGTAAAATCACAGTTTCTTTTATTTTTGAATCTGCCATTTCAATTTTTGGGGATTTTAAAGAAAGTCAATTTTGCAAACGCCCACTATTACTTTTTAAAAAAGTTACTCTGAGATATAAGAATCTCTGGCGCCCTTTTTAAATTCATTTTTGCTGAGCTAGCTAAATTAATTTTGTCATTTTTAATTTCTTTAAACTTATATGCTTGGACAATCAGTTCACAGCAATACGTACAGATGCAACCAATAAAAAATGGAACAACTCTTATCACAGATTTTTGTTTAATCCTAGCTGTTTGATTTTGATTTATGAATATGTTAGCTAGTGACATTGAATTTTTGCCATCTGCTAAACAATTTCAAATCAGACATAATACAACAAAGTATGCCACATATAAATGCAGTGAAGAAAGGTGGAGTAATCGCAATGGATGGTCAGTCAAGCAAACTGCGATACTTTACAACGTGAATAAGCTCTCACTTTCAAAAATTTGAGGAAGATGGCGAAATCATGGTACAATTATTAGAAATCCACGCTTGGGACATCCGAGAAAGTCAACTGTTAAACAGGACACTGCTTTTGCTAACAATTTAAGAGTAAAGTCGTTTCCAATAGTGTTGTAAATATTCGGAAGATTTCAATAATCGGAATATTCGAATCGGAAGGCTACGATATTCGGAATAATATTCCGATTCCATATTTTACTCAACATACTTGTATAAGTTGTACATATTCGGATGATTTCAATAATTGGAATAACCGAATCGGAATAATATTGGAGATGTGATTTTTTTAAAAAAAAAAGGTCGTCTGCTCTCGAAATTACCAAAAAAAAAGTTATCTGTTTTTTCAATAGACATCGTAGGGAGAAATAATTACAAAGGTGGTCTAATATAGACATCGTGGGAGGAATAATTACACATAAAAATCAGAAACATCCGTTCCCAATCGGAATCTAATAATCGGAATCAACGAATATTTTAATTCGGAAACTCACAACACTAGTTTCCAACAGTAATTGGTGCTGTTCCAGGAACACATTTACCAGTATCATGTCGTACAGGCTGTCGCATAGTAGCCCGATCTGAATGAAAATGTCATGCAACAGCAAGAAAAATATTTTTAAAGCACACTCATAAAGAATTAAGAATGGATTTTGCTTTAGAACACATAGCTCATAACGAACAATTTTGGAATCGTATTATTTTTAGTGGTAAAGAGGTTTTCCAATCCTCCTATAGTGGCAATATTCGCGTCTATCGGCCTCTGAATACACGGTTCGATGATAAATATGTTAGTTTTGCAAACAAAAGTGGAACATTTTTTTTGTAAATGATATGAATATCGGCGCAAGGGCCTGAAATTCTATGGAATATTGGTGAAAAATTTAATAGTGCAGCATGTATTAGAATTTTGGAATATGTTATGCTTCCTTCTATTGAAGTACTGTTTCCTAACAATGATTTTATCTTTCAACATGAACTACCCAATACATAACTCTTCTGTAGTGACCGAATGATTTCGGGGCCGCAATATTAATGTTCTAGTGTGGTGTAGTAAAAGCTCAGATGGAAGTCCGGTTGAAAATGTTTGGGCGATGTTGAAGCCAAAGAAATTTATAAGGCAAAAGCAGGACCAAGAAACTTTAAAGAATTATTGGAACCTACAAATAAGAAATAACTCAAGAATATTGTTCCTCATTATATAGATCGATGCCTCTCGAAAATTAGGAGACATGATGGAGCATAATGGCGCGTTTATTAAATATAATTGTTTTGGAAAAGGTGAAGAAAAATACTTCTCAATTATTAAATTAATTGTTTTTCTTTTAAATTAAAGATCGTTATTTAGTAGTGTTATTTAATTAATATTATTTACTTTAGTGTTGTTATCATTTAAATTTTACTAAGAAAAGAAGTGGTTATATTCATACTAGGCAACAACAAATTTCAAATCTTTTTTGGCCGGAATTATGCATCAGTTAGTGCTATAGATCTATGATAGGGGCTTTTAATGTAAGAATGAGCTCACGTATTCGTGAATTTGTTTTCTACCTATAAATTGTGTTTATTTCACTCCATATATTTCCAAATTTCTTTGTTGGTTTTAATATACTATAATACAATCCAAACATAATTATATGACAGTCATAGCTGTTTCTTAGGAATCGGGTAATTTGGAGCAAAGTCATTTTTAACCAGGGAGCTACCTTGCAACATAACAAACAAAGATCAATCAGATCTAGTCTTAATCTCTCAAAAAAGATCTTTAAGTCATCCGCACATGCTAATACCTTTAATCTAGTTGAGCTCGAAATCTTGTTTATATAGATGTTGAACAATAAAGGTCCCAAATTGGAGTCGTGCAGTACACTAGAAGTAAAAATGAAATAAATACTTTAAAATTCTTTAAGGGTAGGTGGCTCAGGTAAATGTTACAATACTTTTCGTGAGAAAACGAGTTTTTTTAACTTTTTTAGAAGCAGGCAAGGGTGATTAGTAGAATCGGAAGCTCGCAAAGTCGGTTTAAATCACATCCGCTTGAAGACGCTTATCTATAAAGTCTTGCTCGTAAATTGGGTGGCTTCAGCCAAATTATTAATGGTGGAACATCTGCAAACGAAGCTTTGTTGTTGAGGTGTAGTAATGTTTGTACATTACTGGCCAATTGATGATAAATTGTGTTTCCGAACACTTGGCAAAATTTATGTTATGATCAACAATAAGCGTATAAATTGCTGTGTGTAATTTCATAAGCAATTTGTAAAATCAAGCAAAAATAAAACGTTACTACGCAGTAGTAACTGTGAATACAAGTTGTTTGTATTGAAGGAGTCCATCCTATGATACCGATTTCGATGTGTAATCGACTTTCGAATCTCAGGTGGAAACCTCAATTCTTAATATCAGATTTGCATCCTCTAGGAAAAAATACGTAATTTGTATGACAATGATTTGGTTAAAACAAAAATAATAACAGTGGTTGCATAAAGTATGAAAACTTTGATTTTTTATTGAATTGCATTAAACTTGTTCCAACAAAGCTCTGGATGGAAGGCTTTATTGGAACAAGAACAACAAAAACAAAATGTTTCATTACGGTGGAGAGATCCCGACACTGAAATGAAATTTCCACCGAGGATAGTATATTATATTATTCCTAATCATGTTAATCTGAATTACATTATAAAACAGTAAACAAAGCAACTACAGGCGAGATAATGGTAATATCAGTAAGGTATGTATTCTTTCCTGGATAATTGAAACCTAGAATAGAAAATAATTGTTTCCTTTTAAGATTTGAAAGTTGATCTACCCACTAGGACTAAAAGATTGGTATAATATATGAGGCCACTTTAAGACGAATAACTCGCATTCACAACGTTTCTTGATTAGATTTGTAGTTTTCGTTATAGCGTGTTGTCTCAAAAAATATTGACTGGTATATGTAGACGAGTAATCTGAAACTTGCTTGTATCTAAGTCACTACACAGAAAAGACGTAGAACTCTTGCTATATCTAGTCATTAAATTGAGCATCACTCTATGCTACAAAAATTTGAATAAAACGACATGAAATAGCTTGTGTATGGGCGCCTACGATAATCGCAATGCTCTATAAAAGTCACATTTCATTTCCGTCCACAAGATTTAACTGCGGTATAAAATTTTATGTGTTTGGTCTTTATTTTTCTTAAATATACGGTTAGATACTTCGTGCAGCCGCAAAATAATGTCAAATAAGTGTAAAACTTTTCAAATACCAATAATTGTTATTTCCGCTAGTTTTAACTTTTTAGATTAGCATTGATTTCACAGAGTTCAGCTGATAACAATAACTAAATAACATTGAGTACATGAGCCAAATTCTTTTCTGCAATGACTGAAATCGAGTAGCAAACGCTATTAGCACATTATCTTCCTTTTCCTAACAAAAACAGTAATAAAACATCCTACATATTAATTAATTAACAAAATAATACTGTCATGCTAGATAATCTATAGTTAGACTAAAGAATACGGTTTTATTTTCTTTACTTACGATATTATTAGATACGTGCTGCTACTAGCGAAATTAACTCCAAGATTTTTTTATATTTCTACTTTGGCTACGCAAACAGAAGAAGTTTTGTAATTAACATCATACAAATACAATAGCTAGTTTAACAAATACAGTTAAAAGATAATTAGGTTTTGTTTTGTTCGCATTCGTATTCTCATCGGGGTGCAAACTGCAAAGCAGCTATTTTCAGAGTGGAGTGCTAAAAAGCTTCGTCATGAATAATATAATAATCACGATACACGCACACACATAGAGAGAAAAGTTTACAGAGTAAACACCGCAATGTCTATAAACCGTTTGCATTGGCGAAATGGCAATCCCATCCAATGGCGAGGCGCGAGGGTTGGTGCTCGCGACTCGCAAACAGGTTAAAAGTAAACACGGCGCAGTTTAAGTGTCTTGTCCATGAAGAATAAACTAGTTCCATGGCAGCGTATACAAACGTTAAATTCTGGTATTGTAAAGTTGTTTTGTGTGAATCAATGCTCGAACGGGCCAATTTGAGGCACATCTATTTGGAATTTAAAAGGATATACAATAAAAATGTGCAAAATAGTACAGTCAGTAGTATATTAATTATTTACATGCACACCTAGGGCGGGATAACACTGATCTCGGCCAGAAAAGCCTATGGCAAAATATCGAGGCTGAGACCTTATACGATGTATCATAGGACATATGTACGTCACGGTGGTTAGACTCATGATAAAATAATAATAATAATAGAATTTACTGACGACTATAATCCCAAGTACATTGTCAAAAAGACTTATGCGTCTCTGATATGGTGGAGGAAGATGGAACAGCAAACTGCTAGAGTTGAACTTACCAAAATCGCTTGCGTGTTTAGGAATAACAAAAGGAATGAAGACTGGATGGTATAGCAGCAAGGGATGCCTCCTAAACCTCCTTGCTCTCGATTTGGTGATGAAGGGAGAGACAAGAATGGAATATCTCGTAATGCAAGAATTATCAAGTGGCAGATAAGTAGGATTATATCTTATACGTATATCCTTGTAACAGAAATTTCAAGGTAGATATCACGAATCGGATAAGCTGGAATCATCAGCAGCTACAGAGACAGGTTAGAAGAATTAATCTGATTTACGGACCGATCCAAAACCGAATAAGTGGGATGAGAAACACAACGATCACCCTTCCATTAAAAAAATATGCCATGGTCTTTCAAGCAAAAGCATACTTACGTAACATTGCATTTTGCAGCAGAAAACGATCAGAGGAGCTATATACATAAATAGATCCATATTGTAACAGACAGCCAGACAATACTGAGAGCCCTAACGAATTCTAAGAGAGCAATCGACGTTGGTTGGGAATGTATTTGAGTGCTACGACATTAGGCAATCGAAGGAAACGAAAAAGCCGGCGCGTTAGCAAGAAAGTAATCATCGGCTTCGTATATAGGCCCAGAAACTGTTCTAAGAGTGTTTAAGAACACAGTACGAAAGCAGGTAAGGAATTGGCCCAAAGAAAAATACAAATAACAATGGAATGATACAACCAGATAAATGGCGAAAAACCTTGTTAAGGGACCGTCAAAGAACCACTGTAGCTCAGTAGAAATAATCTTCGCAGCGTAGAAACCGTTGTATACTGAAAGGATATCTACAGAAAAATGGGATCAAAAATGTAGATTGTATAAGAATGACAGAGACCGTTTACCATATTCTGTATGAGCACGATCAACGCCCTGGATGTGAAAGGAGAAATTTTGGCTACGCAAAAAAATTTACCCAGAGGATTACTTAGATTAACCGGCCAGAGACTTGTACAGGGTGTTTCACCGAAGGCTGGGCCTTTGATTTCAGCTCTATTTTTGATTTTAGGAAAAAATCTTTTATACAAAACTTTTACAGAATTCAATGCTGCATAACCCAAAAACACAATCCTTCAATGCACTGGCACTAGACAACACGGTGTCTCTGATTTGGGTGGCGGGACATGAGGATATAAAGGGCAACGTAATAGCCGATGAACTAGCCAAGGAGGGCTCTAAGAGACACTTCATGGGTCCAGAGCCCGTATGTGGGATTACTAAAGATTCCGCAAGAAGGGAGATCTGGACCTGGTTAGTTAAAGAAAGTACAAAGAAATGGAGGTCGACTGAAGGTCAACTCCATACCAAAACGCTGATAGGGGATGGGGATGGTAGTAGATAACCTACTCAAGCGCAGTAAGAAAGAAGTTAAAACCATTATTGGGTTGGTAACTAGACACTGTCCTCTGAAAAAGCATCTATACAACACAGGCCGTGTAAGCGAACCGTGGTGTAGAAGATGCGAACTACAGGAGGAAACGAGTTTACATGTAATCTGCACATGTGAGGAGCTAAAGGTACTCAGGCAGAAATATTTCGGGAGAGATCTATTGGAGCCCTCGTAGGTCCTCAAGTTTCCACTGGGCAAGATACTGGGCTTTATAGAGCACACCAAGCTGCTCGAGTAGAAATAAGAGAATCAATAGGGATGGTACAATGAGCACCAAGCTCAAGTGCCCACCCTAACTTGAATGAACCCAAAAATATTTTTGACTATACAAAGTGTTCTAAAAGTACGAAAACGCACACACTTACTCCGTTATTTTAAATCCAAAAACATCCTGCATATTATTTCATTTTAAAATTCCACTTAGAAAAATAAAATCACTTTATATAAGTTTTTTTGTAAAAAGGCCCTGTTGAAGCTTTCGGTTAAGGCGGCATAGTTTGTATATGCTTTTGTATTAGATATTCATTTTTTAAATATCACATATACATACCTAGTTCTGCCCTTGATCCAACAGTAAAATTAAAATCGATATAATTATATACAGGTGTCCACTATAGTTCTGAATATTTGCTTAATTGTAGCGCAAGGTAACTTGATTTTTCCAACAGTGTCATTGAGAGCAGTACCAGAGTTGAGATATTTAAATTTATCTTCAAATATGATAGCAGGTAAGTTTAAAATTGTTTTCTTTTTTTGAGAATCATATTATACGCTTATACATTTTAAAGACCCTGGAGAACAAGGATCTGGCGTCGTTAGTGAATTTGTACAATTAGATTTGAGCAGAAATAATACAGCCAATATTGTGTGTGGTACATTCCTCGGGTTAAAGCAGCTCAGAAAGCTGGATATCAGCGTCAATAAATTTAATTGATAGACATTAATTTGCACATTCATTTACATAGTTTTAGATTGAAGATAACGCATTTGAAGGTTTAGATAACTTAGAAGTATTAAATTTGAAAGATAATAACATTTTGTTGATACCTCTATCAGCGTTGGGAAGACTGCCTAGACTTCTATCCCTTCAGCTTGATTACAATAAAATTACTGCACTATTAGGGGATATACTACGATCAATTGCAGAAAGAGTGACAAAATTGGTGTTATCTAAGAATATCGTCCGTGTATTACCTCCTGGAACATTCCAATACGTTCAACAACTTCAGCATTTGGATTGGATTTTGGTCGTAAACAGTTTTTCACTATAATGGACATCGATGTACGGACGATATTGGTTGTACATGTATAACATATTTTTTTTCTTGCATCGACAACAAAAAAATTTAGATCCTATTGATGGACATTTCCTTCATCGCGGAGGATACGGAAGGAAAAGTGGAAAAAGTGCTACTCTACTAAAATGCCGTAAACATTTTTAAAAGTATCGTCCACGAAGAAATAGGAAGGCAATTTTATTCTCATAGCACCACCACATTTCCTTCCTCTAGTGGTATCAAAACACCACTCTACGCCTCGAACATGTATAGTAGTGATTTCCTGGCATGTCAACGCTTAATTAGATTCGGTCGATTTCAAAGGACTGGGATAGTAGATTCTCCGAGTTGGCCATTTATTGGTCGAGTTTTTCTCATACTTGTCATATGCAGCCCGCTCTTGCGGAGTTCATTGTCTGATGCCGTAGTCTATTGGCGGTCGATGCCCACGCGCATTTGACGGTCTAGCGTCGGACGGACGGAAATTGGAAAACACGTAAAGATTTTTGTTGCATCTTCGATTTGCAAATCACGCAACCCAAAAAGACCGATGTTTACAAAAACATTGCATCGGTCATAGAGTTTGCAATAAAATGGGAACGATTTCTGTTACAAATTTGACAAAAGGTATGCAGGGCGAAAAAACAGAAATTTTTATAAAAAGCTTTATTTGCTAACTAAAACTAGCTTTAAAAGATTAGATTAGTGCATTATACACAATTATATGTACGTACGGTCGGCATACAGGGTGTACCATCTTTCCCAAATAAAATGCGAATCTAAGCTCCACAAATCTGCGATTGTTTGTGCCACTGAAACTACGCGCACTGCACACCTAGCGATACGTAATTCAGAACTGTTCGCAAATAATTTTTGTTAATGTTTCAGTGTCCTATAACTTCAGTTGCATAAATAACCCAAGATTTGTGGAGCATGTATTGGCGTCTCATTGAGAAAGATGTTACACTCTGTCCATTTTATATTACAACCTATGCCACTCATATATTGTACATATAAATGCATGTAGCACTTTATATTTTCAGGCGTCGTTCTGGCCGTTGGCGCACGAATGTAAATCATAATACTAATTCCCATCAGGCACTTATATTAAATATCCCCTTATTATAGTATACTCAGTGACATTAGAAGAAGCTATTGCGCCTCCGTTTACGAGTGCTAAGCGTAAGAAAATGCCCAAAGATCGAAGACGTCAAAATTATCGCCGTGTTAGTGACCTTGATAGGGGTAGTGTTAATTGTACTGTAATGACTGTAATGCGTGTGTATCGTGTGTGGACAGAAGAAGGTAGAGGAACACGATGAAGACCAACTGGTCAATCGAGGGGTGCCACAGAGCGTCAAGATAGGTGCTTCAGACAATTAGCTCTACGAGACCGTTTTGCTACTACGCGTCAAATCGTTGACCAATGGTTTAGAGCAGGTAGACCTGTTACCATGAGTACACTGTATTGCTGCATTCGAGTCTTTGGACTTTTTTCACCCCAACCACGATTAGTGCTTCCTTTCACTGCGAACCACTGTCGTCAATGTTTGAACTGGTGCAGAGAACGGCAGCATTGGGAAGTAGAACGACATAATGTAATCTTCAGCGATGAATCGCGATTCTGTCTAGGTATGCACGATGGCCGTAGAAGGGTACTAGGCCGGCGTGGAGAGCGACCTGATATTGGGTTTGCTGTTGAGGGGCATGTACACAAGACTGTTGGAGCAATTGGGGGGCTATTGCCTGTGGTAGCCGATCATCACTTCTCTTTATTCGAAGCAGTTTGATAGCTGCACGTTATGGTGATGATAACCTACAAACCAATTTACTACCTTATCTAGGTGGCCGTCAACATGTCATTCTTCAGCAAGACAACGTCCCCATATTGCTTGTCGAACTACGGACAAGAAGCAAGCATTAATGTTTTGCCGTGGCCACCAAGTTCACCTGAGTTAAACCCCATTGAACATGTATGGGATACCATGAAGAGGAGACTATCTACTTTGTTACTATCCTCCACAGACTTTTGTACCACGTTAATCCCCGAAGTTCAAGTTGCTTAGAACGAGGTGCCGTAAGCAGATATCGACCATCTCATTTTGTCGATACCTAGACGTGTACACAGCTTAGCTACGGAGTCACCAAACTCATTATTATTTTTTTTTTTGTATTATATGTTAATAAAATTCATTGCAAGTGTTAGCGTTTCATTTTTACTGTAGAACTGTCACATTGCCAAAAAACCAAGTTGAACAAATATTTCTTTTTAGGTGTAACATTACTAATGTCGCTAAGTATATTTCCTTAACGCCATTATTTCTTTTACACGGATTCCTCACCTGTTATCAAGTTTGTTTACTGAGCAATAACAATCCGGCTTCCGAGTCACGCAATCTGACAGTTGCATTCCACATTAGAAACCCTCTCATACAGTTCCGTGGAAAATCTAAAGATCCAGTTTTTAAATTCTACTTGTGAAATTTATTAATTTTGAGTAGATTATTTGCAACCCCTTTCTACATTTTTTTTAACAACCTTCTATAACTACTGCAATCTCTGATTGCTTTGCTGTTTCTATTCTATTATCATATGATCTATCTCATTTTTTGGTATGTCTATGTGGATTAGATATCCAAATCACTTCATGCACAATTTTGACGTGATCAAAACTTGCTAGTTTTATTTGATTCTTCTTCGTAAATTCTATCATTTTCATTATTTTCTTGACTTTCTTCATATAGACTCTTGTACCCGGTTACATGCTAATATATCAGTATCTCTCCTATTAGAAATTTTTATTTTGGTATGTTCCCAATATTTCGTTCATCTTTTCATAAAATTTGTTCTTTATTTTAAGTCTTTTTCTACCATTAGCGCATGATCATCTATATAATGCTGATTTTCTCTACTTTCAATGCAATCTCAAATAGCATATTCTGTCTGTAATTGCTTTAAATGTACCACTCCCCTCCTAATCTTTTCATGTAGCAGAAAACCGACCCTGAAGTATTGTCTCCGCCATTCTGGAACAACGTATTTCGGCCAACCTTGATTATTTTATTATCACTTTGGTTGGTTTCTGGTGGGAGAAGCACATCTATCACATACCAAGGTTTAACGGCTATAGCAGAGGCCTTAGTGTATTGAACGAGCTAGCTCTAAAGTCCCGAGGTAAATATATATGCCATACCCAGAGTTTAGCGCGAACTAATACTCTAAAAGAGTGGCGACATGTTTCCGCTACGCCTAGATTAGCAGTTTTTTTTTTAAATTTACAAGTAAGTATTCTTTGCTTTGTAAATTTCCATATTTGTTTTATAGTTTTCATAAACCAGATATACAATACACGTGTATAATGAGAAAAAAAGGATTACAGCTGTATATTATTATGTGCCATGCGTCATTATCAGAAAGTATGGTTAATAGCTGTGCAGTGTATGAAGCTTCAAAACAGATCTCGAGAAATTGCGTCTGTTGAAGCCTCAGTGAGCTAGCTTGCGTTAAATCCTAGCTGATACTTATGTATTAATTCTTCCATATTTTTTACTGACACTTCTTCGTGTGTGTCTAACTTCAACTCTCTTTGTATTTTTTTATGTTTCATCTTATCTTCTTCAGTCAAGCAATTTCGTTTCATTTCCTTCTCCATTACTGTCTCCTTTTTATCAGATTGGTATAAGCACTTATCCTTATTCGTTGTCCAATTTTTCGCCAATGCTGTTAACTTCCTCTCTTATCTTTTGTTTCTATTACTATTATTCTATTCTTTTTTGCTTTACTCTTATTATCTCCTTTCGTATATTTCTTCATTAAATGATTGTTTTTTTGTAGCTTACCTTACTTTGCTTTCATTCTTTCTTCGTTCTTCCTTCTCAGTGCTTCTAAGTTCCCTTTGCATAAATCTTTCTTGCATTATCGCTGTCAATGTATTTTGTAGTCTCTTTTAATTTAAATTTCACCTTCATTATTTCCTGTCTTGCTTCGAATGTTTGCAGTTCCGCCTTTATTACCTGGAATCCTTCACCTTGTTTTATTACATTTGCTTTGATACTTTAGTATCTGTAACTCGTGCCATAATAATTCCTTTCTTCTTTAGCTTCTCTCGTGCATTCATCCGGTTCATTATTATATTGTGCTTTATGAAGTAAATTTATTTGTAAAATTTTAGATTTTTTTTGTGGAAAGGATGTACCATATAAGTTCACCAGATTTTTTTTTGTTCACTGTACTTTTGGCGTGTTTATTGCAAATACGACGGCTTCATTTAAAATCTTCATTTTATTACGATGTCACATTTTTGTAAAAGTACAGACAGATTCAATTATCATTGCGAGCATCATCTCCAATGTTTTTTTTCACAACGACGCAATAAATCGCAACAAATCAGACATTCCCCAATATACAATTGCAGATATTACGTGCCCATACAGCGGCTACGCATTAAATCGATATAAAATACTCGTGTGGAATTTTGCAGCACATAAAATCTCTATCGGAATTACAATCGAGTAATTTCCAAAACGTACGTAAATACCAATAATTCTTCGATTGTGACCAAACTGTGGCACCGCTATCGCGAATATAAATTATTTAATGACGGTCGGTTTGCAAAATCTCGCGTTGTGATTATTCCACACCATTGGACGTTGCCGCCAGCAAAGAGGCCTCTGTATTTCCCATACAGGTTGGTATGCAAATGTTTAATTGCAAAAATTTGACTATATGCGTAGGATGATTTATTTTACGTTTCTAGTTTGGTTCCAATTGGGTTTGAGTTACCAGTATGGTTCCTTATTTTTAATTTTGAAATTTTTATTAGAAGACTAGAATAATTAGAAGGATAGTGTATAAATTATTAACATATATAAGGAACATCATCGGTCCCAATGTGGATCCGTGTGGTACTCCACAATCTATGTGCTGATGTTAGGAACGTACATTAGCAATCATCACTATTTGTTTTCGATTTGCAAAGTATGATTGAAATAATTTTGAAAGATCACCTCTTATTCCATAAAAATCTAACTTTTCAAATAAGATATTGTGGCTAACACAGTCAAATGCTTTAGATAAATCTAACATTGCTGCAGATACTTCTATTCTCTCCTCGAAACTGTTAATAACTGTATCGATTTGTTCACAAGTAGCTTATATTGTTGACTTATTTTGTAAATAACCATATTGGTCTTTGCAAAACAAAGACTTTCTGTAGAAATAGTCAAGCAATCTATTCATTAATATTTCTTCAAACACCTTGGATATGACCGGTAAAATAGAAATTAGTCGATAACATTCAGGGTATATTTATATTTATTTTTTGTGGAACGGTATAACTTTAGTTGTTTTCAACTCATCAGTAAAACATTATCACGGATAGAGAAATTTAAGAGCCTGACTAAGGGTTCAGAAATAACAGTGGCTACGTACTTTAAGATAGATGACGTCATGCCGTATATATCTTCTACAGCAGATTGTTTAAGGTTCATAATTGTGGTAAATACTTTAGTTTCTGAGATATGTTTTAATAAAAAGACGTATTGCTGTGTACTGATTGAATTAAATGAAAAATGCAAAACTGATTTTTAAAATGAAAAAGAAAATAAAATTAGCTAGCTCAAGGGATAAGATTTTAAAGAACGTAAAAGAACTATTAACCTCAGAGTTACCCTCGCAAATTAAAACTTGAATCTAACCACGAAAAGTAAATTGTGAGTGAAAACTGTCTTAATTACCCGGAAAATTGTAAAGGTTTAAAATAAAATAAAAGAACAGAATTTTTAACCCAATGACGCTAATTAACAATCAATTTATTTCAACAACGGGTTAAATTACAGATGTGCAGAAAAAAAACCTTGAACTGAAGGCCTAAAATAAAAACTGCACTTGATTTTAAATTAAAATGGGACAATGTTATTTCCTATGCAAAGCAAAAGTTTTGTTTGTTCAGGAAGATTATTCAAAGTACACAACCTTTGATTTTCTATCCACGTGGTTTCGCAAATTAAAATCAACAAAGCGTGAACAAATTCTAAAAATTTAAAAAAAAAAGCTAAAATGCAAGAAATTTACAAAATTGAAAAAACTAAAAAAAGAACAAAGCTTCTACTCAGCCAATCGAGGTGATAAATAATTAAAAATGAAACAGCAAAACTGAACAACGGAAAATTAACTCATTAAACTATAATGAGAAAAATAAACTAAAATATATCTTATCTAAACAAAAATATAATATTTGATCTTATATCAGTAAAGTGCACACTTTAATATATTAACAATTATTATAAAAAGAATTCCTTAATAGACTAAATAATTACCGAATTAAATCTTACAATATTAAATGAATTACAAAATGGCAACAATGATATACAAAAATACGTCTACTCACGTCAATAGTCGAACAAGGAAGTCCTTAACAATCCTCTACAATTGTTTTTCTTACAAAAATCCCTCTCTCAAATCGTAGAACGCAGACGCATAACATTTCAACGACAAAATATAATAGAATCCGCATTAAATCGACACAAGCAAACAAAAACATTTGAATGTCTGAATTAATTAAAAAAAACTTAACACTACAAAATTAAAATGATACAATAAACTCTTTAACTAAATTTATACAAACCAAAATAAAATTGTGAAAAATTCTCGGTAAATTGAACAACATTTGTTTTAGCAAAGAAAACAACCAATAACAAGCAAATATGCAACCCAAAATACACTCAGCAAATTGGGTTGTCTAACCACAGCAATATGTTGATATTTTTCTGATCTGTTTAAGAAGTAGGCTGAACTACAAGTTGATATTGGTATACTATTGCAAATTACTTTAGATATAGAGGCAAACAAGGGATTAAATTAGTTAGGAGTGTTTCCTACGAGTTTTCTATTACAACATTTATAGGTAGGATAGATCTGAAAAGGTCGCGGTGATACACGCCCATAGGCCACCCCAATTTCAATCTAATCTAATCTCACTTGAACTATATTAAATTAAAAAAAGTTTTGCTCACGTCTTAAAACTAATTATTTTTGGAAACGAAAATGTCACCGGAAAAGCGCCTGTCGGTAAATCCCACGATACAAAGCACCGAAGCGCTCCGCATTCATACGTAAACCTCCATCCATATTCTCCACCCTAATTGAACTTTAGAGCGCATTTTGGTTAACACGCGTCGCGGAAAAATACATTGGATTGTAAGAAGCGGCATTTCTCCTTATATCCGCAAGCTGGGGACGGCTAATACGTTTTCAATTACGTAGTTGGAAGCGTTTCGCTGTGAAATGCAACGCCCGTTTCCAGAGCTTCGCGAACGTGTCAATTCTACACCTCGTTTGCCATAAAATATCCCGCATATTGACAGCAACCCGGCGGCGCGGCGTGTGTAAGTGGGATGTAAGTAACCGTTTTAGAACTCAATTGCGAAGAGCGTTTCGAACATCCATAATATCTCGTACGTACGTGTCTTATAAGTACTTGAGTGCAATGCTTACATACGGAGTGTTCATTATTCATATTTTGACACTTTTGCTAGATATTAAAAGGTAGATTATTGGAAATAGCAACTGGAAAGATGAAATAAATAATCTGATGTGTGTTCACTGATATTCCGTAATAATTTATTACGACTTTAAAGTGTCATTTATGAAGAAGATTAATAAACGAGTAGGGAGAATAGTATCAATCTCTACTTACAGTTGCATCAAACGGAAGGTAGGAGCCAGACCGCAAAGTCAGGGAGAAAGATAAACCCAAGGTGGAAGATGTAAGCCAACCCACTAAGTGTAATAAGTCTCAAGAGCTAAAAAACCCGGCGAAGACTTTAAAACACCCACCATCGCAAACCTTGAAGAAACCCAACGAAAGTTTCAGCAAGGCAGCGTCAGCAATGAATCAAGAGCAGATAAATCTGATTCAAAAAGGATTCGTGATTGCGTTGAATTGCTCCGAGTGGGAGCATGCGATTCACAAAGAAAATCTTCACTGGAAGAGTATATGATCTTCCACAGTGATGATGCAAGAATCTGGTTCAAGGCGAAGGCATTCCAAAACGAATCCTTGAAGGGATTCAGGTTTAACTACTGTTGAATCCAAGGACCTTCCAAAAAGGCCAAGGATACTAGCCCTAAATCCAGGTCAGCGTTAAGGGCAACGTAGAAAGTTGGAATATCGGATATAAAGTGATTTATAGTAGAACTCCAGAGGTATACAGAAATACTTAAAAATATCGACGTTAACTAACTTTGCTTGCAGACAATATAGGCCACGGAATAAGGGATTTAACTATCGGACGGGCATATTTAAGTCGAAAACCATGACATACCACAAACCGAGGACTGTCTGGGAAGAAAGGGATCGTCAGCTTCATATCATCACTCATAGGATCTTAGCCCCTTCTCTATTTTGCTTGCAATGTCGAAGGTATTGGAGGAAATAATTAATAATCAGATCCGTGTATACCTTCAGACATGTAAATTTTCCCACATACACAATCCGGATTTTATCCCGGATACAGTTGCTCCACTACCCTACTTCATATTGTGGATGAAATCTGTAGAGCTGCAGATCTGCGAAGGTCTGTTGCTCTTGTATTATTGGACTTCCCAGGACCTTTGACACCATCAATCATGACATTCTATATTCTGTATTACAGTATGTTGGCTTTACACCACCGTCTGTGCAGCTACTTAAAAATTATTTGACAAATTGATTTCAATATGTTCATCTCCCCAATGACGTTAGTTCCCTGAGGAGCGTAACATGCGGTGTACCCCAAGGCTCCATACTGGGACCAGTTCTGTTTGCCATTTACATATATAAATTAGCCTCTGCAGTGCGTCACTCTAATTTACACAATTATGCATATGATATCCAATTTTACATTTTTTTGCGGCTGATCGTGCTGATCAGGCACTGGAGCATCTGAATGAAGATTTGGCGTCTGTGAAATTATTTGCAGAAGCACATGTTTTAAACTTAAACCAAGTCAGGTTTAATGTGTTTCCTCGAGGAGCACAGAACATTGATAATAACACTGTGGTGATTGGCAATAGTATCCTCGCCTTCATCGATACTCGTTAAAATCTGGGCGTATAGTTGGACTGTGGTTTAAAATTTAGGGAGAATACTAACGGCTGTATTCGAAGGGCATTTGGGTGCTGAAACTTTTGTATTTCCATAAATGCGTTTTATCGCAACGTACTAAAATATTGTTGCCTAACGCGTTGGTTTTGTCACATTTTAGTTTCGCTGATATCGGTATCACCACTGTATAGACTCAGTAACTGCGTAGTAAAGTATTCAACCCATTCCCAATTACTGTATCTGTTTGATTTATGGTTTGAGGAAGAGACAGCATGTATTCCTCAAATTGATCGAGACTAATTGGCTAAATATGGCCAAACCGACGCAGGCTTTACTGTCTAATTTTCTATCACAAATTGATACTTACAAAAACACCGCAATATTTATATGATAAGATCACATTCGGTACAAACGTTATGAACGTTTGAAATGTTTGATCGCGAGGGTTTGTGATTCCGTCACTCCTCATAGCCTCATTTTTCGGAAAAAAAAACTTCACATAACAATCAAGTAAATCATAGATTTAAAAGCGTCTCACATTTAACATTTAAACGGGCTATACTAGCGCATATGAAGCAGCAGGATGGACCGATATAGTGTATGACAATCTCGTTTGTAGTTTTCTTTTTTTCATTTTAGCATAATTTTTAATTCCTTCAAATATGTTAAGAGTGCTTTACTTTGTTCACGTCATGAATGTGATATGGAAGAGCAGAGGTCCATTATTGGTGTATTTTGTTTTTTGCCGCCATTGTAATATTCAATGAAAATACTTATGAACGCGTTGTACAGTTTAAACTGTAATTGTAGTAAAAATAAAGGATTATTATTAGGTTCGTTCGAACCTATAGTTCGAGAACCGTTCTTGAATTTGAAATTCTGGATCTAGTGCGCATGACAGTTCAAATTCAAGTTCCAACATAGTTCTGAAATTAGCGATTCGAACAGATTTCAACCCTACCTAAAATTTCAAATTCGCGTCATGTTTATAGTGGATAAATAACTACAATCATATAACATAACATGTACATCTAAGTTAAGTGTTGAATTGAGTTGTTTCGTCTTTACTACTTTTCACTTGTTGTTGTATCATACATTTTATTATTTGTTTATGATAATGGCAATTAGAGGAAATGCAAATGTAGAAGGTAAGTTTTAAAGAAATAATAATTATAAGATGAAATAAATTAAATTCTGTTGCAGAAATAATGTTGGTGGTCAATAAGAAAAAGGAAAATGTGAAATGGGATATCAATAGTACAAAAACGTTATAGAATTGTTTAAACAAAATAGGGATAAATAGGGACGAAAGAAATTCGGAGTATGAGGAAATTGTGGGATAAAATTGCATTAGATATGGAAAAATACTGTGACCAATTATTTACACCACAGAATTGTGAAAATAAGTGGAAAGTCTTAGAACATAGTTATAAAAAATTGTGATGATCAAAAATAAAATTGGAAGGGGATCAAAGACGTTCAAATTCTACAAAGAATAGTTAGAAATTATGAAGCTATTTTCTGAAAGCCTTTGTGATATAGCAAATAAATATATAGAAAGTGTAAATAAGGTCTTTATTTTGTATTTATGCGTCAATAACCATATATAAATAAATGAAATTAAAATAGAATAGATAATAGATATACATATATGTATTCACCTAGAGCTACTTCAATTGAGTTATATCGAAACGGTCCTTAACATCACAGAACGATGCACTCTGATGGCTAACAAATCACAAATGTTCTTTTTATAGCGTCCACCACTACCACCTTTGTAAAAGTGTCCATCTTCATACTGTATCCATATTATTAAATGTGATGCGAGTTAATCAAAAATGTTCTTTAAACCGCGTATTTGTATATGAGAACAGCTTCCTCAACATAGTTTGCATTTTTATTAAGCAGTAAAAAGTCCATCCTATTGACAAACTGTAAAATATTTGCGTAATGTAAAATAACAAAAAAAAACACCTTATGCTTACTTACATCCATGATAAAAGTAAACAACTCCTAACCTAAAACAATGATCTAAAATAGTTGACACTGTAATAAATGTCTTGAATTACAATGCGCAGGTCTAGAATGACTTCAGAATTTCAAATACTTGCTCCCTAGCAAGAACTGCTTGAACGGTTCTAGAATCGTTCTGAATTTGTAGTTCTGACAGTCCGAACGGTAAAAATATCATTGCGCATGCGCATCAATCAGAGAACGGTTCTGAACTATAGGTTCGAACGAACCTATTATTATATATAGGTCCAAAACCTGTTCTAGGAGTAAACAAAAACATAGCAGGAGAGGAGGAGCAAGGAGTTAGATCAAAGAAAAACGTAAAGAACTCTGAAACAACGCGGCCAGGTGAACTCGTGGCAAGATCTTTATTAAGAGATCATCAAAGGAAAACGGTGAAGAACTACTGCAGGTCAATGGGATCGTAGTAGGTCTTTTGATAGGACACTTGGATACTGAACATAGAGATATAGAAAATTTGTACAAATACTGGACATACCAAAGAAGACTTTGCAAGAGGCTGACAAAAACCGCTAATGCTGATCTATATTGCTTATGTAGAAACTTTATATGCATATTTTTGAATGCTTTCTACTTGTGCAAAAAATGAAGAAGTTCTTCAAATCCAGTATTCTATTCTGTCAATTCACATTGATTGTACTTATTTTATCGCCTTGTAAAGCACATAACTAGTTTTGGAAATCAGTTGCAGCTGTCGGAATGTTTAACAAACCGACTTATCAGGGCCTTTGGAGAGCCATTGTTCAACGTCCAAATCTTCATTACTCTTCCATCTCGACCTGAACACAAGTTTAATCAATTCGATTCAATCCCTCCCGTAATTTAACGAAGGCCAGATGGGACCTCGCCAAGTCTCGAAACGAATTCAGTATAGTACGGATCCACTTCACAGAGATCCAACAGAACCAAGTTACGTGGTTGACGTCGTTAGTTCCGGCGACCATGCGTACGCGTATAGACCTGGACTCCGTGGTAGCGCGGAGAGTTCTTTAACTTTGTTTCGAACGATTGCTAGCGGTGCGCCCATTTCCCCGTCCCCGGCCATGGAACCGCCGGCGTGCGGTCGGTTGTTAAGGAAGTATTGAAGTACTACGATTCGGTGCATTAGAGGGCTAGCAGATGAGGGTTACTATACTACTTCGGCGGTACGTTTTTTTCTCTTGTTCGCGGAAACTTTTGTAATTCCATTCTATAGCCGATTCGGATTGCTCGGGGAACAAATAATCGACTAAAGGCTGACGCGTAGCGCTGGCAAATGGAAATTTGATTGGTGGGAATGTCTACGTTTCGAGGGGATTGGTGAAACTTTCCGCTTTTGTGAATCGACGAGATTATTTCCTAAAAGTACGTACGGCGAAGTAAGATTTTGGAATTTCTGCTCCAATTATTGGCAGAATTTTTCAATAGAAGGCTTTTTAACTTTAGGTAATGTAATTGAATTTACTTAAAATGGTAAATCACATTTTTATAGTTAACTGTTTATGTGTGAAAATTAGCTGTATTAAGAACGTAACCTATTTGCTATTTATCTTAAATTAGATTATGATATTTCTTCATTAATTATCGTTGTTCTCTATTTTAAGGTTTAGCTTTTTTTATTAGTTTAATTTGTGCAGTGCTATTTCGCGTAAGTGGTTCATTAAAAGCTTATATCCAACCAAAATATCACTTCCGGTTGACCGAAAATGGACGTCAACTTTGTTATTTTAAATTGAATCATATAACTTTTTATTCATTGTTGGATTCTACGACCATAAATACGTCAGTTTTCATTAGCTATTTCTACAGTTATATATTGCCGTTTTTGAGTTATAGTTCATTTACGATAGTAGACGAGGTACTACGTGAATCAGTTTGCTATGGCGTCACGATCGTGTTGCAAATTTTTGTCTTGGTCAATACGTAAACAAACCATTAGGTTATTTAACTGTCAAACACTTTTGACAGGTGAATAAACAAACTCTTCAAAATAACATTTACCGTTAATATTAGGAAGGATTCTTTTTGAAAATCAGGATTAAAAGTATATTAATCATAATAGGAGTGAAAAAATAACAAAAAAAACATAAGTGAGTACAATAACTTATGTTTTTTTTGTTATTTTTCCACTCTACTATGATTAACATACTTTTAATCCTGATTTTCAAAGTGCAATGAGTACAGTAACTTTAATCGGAGTCATTATCGCTTAAAGTATACACAGCAACTATTAGTATGCAAGTTTCTTCTCTAGCGAAATCAATCTCTCTGCTTCACTACTTTTGAATTTCATTTCCAGTATGTTGAACGCCAAGTATTAGCCGTATTCTTTTTACCGTCTAACTTAGCTTGTCTTAGTTTTGTGAGTTAAGCTACGAGCTACTCATTACGAATGACCAAACCAGCCGACTAACTGCGTTTCTAGAGAGTAGCTCGTAACTTAACTCAGAAAACTAAGACAAGCTAAGTCAGTGGGTGAAAAGAATATAGCTATTAAATCAATTTTCCAGACTAATTCAATCCAATCTGCTTTCCTTCGATCCTTCGATCTGCCATATTTCATCGTCTCATAACAAACTTCCTGAGATTGAGAATAATTACCATAAAAAAGAATTATCAAAGAATGTTTCAGATTGAAAAAAATTCAAATTCCATTAACCATCGGGATGGCATAAAAGATCTAAGTATAAATTATAATAACCTAATGGGATAGCATGTTGTGTGTATCTTATTTTTAAATGTTGTAACATGGTTATAAATTGGAAATTTTCAATTTTCGTTCACTTTTAATTAGTTTAACCAAAGATAATATATTTAAATAGTTAAGTGGAGAAATTTAAAAAAAGAATGGGAGGGGAAAAAAGTGGTTTTCCCAGGAATATAAATGCTGAAAACTTGGTATACAGTTTATTTGTTTGTTAGTTTTAAGTGTATTTTGTTTGTTCCTATACTATTTTATTAGTGGGAATAAGTTAATTACATCATGAGCTTTACATAAATAAAGAGCATTAATTCTAGTTTAATCGGAATGAAGAGAAACAATAAAAAGAAATTAAGAGTAAAAGAAAAAGAATTAATAATATATATACGTAATTTATTTGTTAATCATTGTTCTTATATAACGTATAATAAGACTCTTTGATATGTCAGTAATTTTTGGGCACCCTGTATGATACGGCGAGAAACATTTAAGAAATCATATCTATTGGAATTT
The DNA here is from genome assembly GCA_004143645.1 of Protaetia brevitarsis. Lineage (NCBI taxonomy): Eukaryota > Metazoa > Arthropoda > Insecta > Coleoptera > Scarabaeidae > Protaetia > Protaetia brevitarsis. Next base: position 1,662,997 of record RXPK01000059.1, read on the forward strand.
GCAACTTCGCCCGCTAAACTTAATTTTTGTTACGATCTGGCCCTGTACTAAAAAAGTTTGCCGACCCTTGCTTCATACTATTAAAAGCTGAAGGATTTATATTTATTACTTAATAAAATATTAGCGGAGCAGTGCTTTTAAAATAAATCAGAATAAAAGATATAACTTATAGACCATCCCAACTTCAGGATGGGAGGACACACTTATACTACGGGCACGCTGCTGGACGGGCCATTGCTACAAATGCCCACGGACAGCATGGCACCCGAAATTATCTTCACTGAAAAGGTGAAAATCTCCATACCGAACAAAGACCAGGTACGTAGTGAGATCACTGCTAACGAAAACTGGTACACGGATGGATTCAAATCCAGCCAGGGGACAGGAGCCGGTATTTGTGGGCCCAGTCCTAATCAAAGGATATTCATAAGCCTGGGGAAACATACAACGGTCTTCCAGGCAGAGGTATTCGCCCTTGCAGCCTGTACAGAAGTGATTGCAAAAGGGGGCTACATGAGGAGGAAAATTAATATAATGACTGACAGCCAGGCTGTCATTAAGGCAGTCTCAAACCCTGTAACTAGGTCAAAACTAGTTAGGGACTGCAAACAATCCATCAATGCACTGGCACGAGACAACACGGTGTCTCTGATGTGGGTGCCGGGACATGAGGATATAAAGGGCAACGTAATAGCCGATGAACTAGCCAAGGAGGGCTCTAAGATACACTTCATGGGTCCAGAGCCCGTATGTGGGATTACTAAGGATTCCGCAAGAAGGGAGATCTGGACCTGGTTAGATAAAGAAATTACAAAGAAATGGAGGTCGACTGAAGGTCAACTCCATACCAAAACGCTGATAGGGGATGGGGATGGTAGTTTCTCTGATAACCTACTCAAGCGCAGTAAGAAAGAAGTTAAAACCATTACTGGATTGGTAACTGGACACTGTCCTCTGAAAAAACATCTATACAACACAGGTCGTGTAAGCGAACCGTGGTGTAGAAGATGCGAGCTACAGGAGGAAACGAGTTTACATGTAATCTGCACATATGAGGAACTGAAGGTACTCAGGCAGAAATATTTCGGGAGAGATCTATTGGAGCCCTCGAAGGTCCTCAAGTTTCCACTGGGCAAGATACTGGCCTTTATAGAGAACACCAAGCTGCTCGAGTGGAAATAAGAGAATTAATAGGGATGGTACAATGAGCACCAAGCACAGAATATCTAACAACCAGAACATCAACTTGGCTTGGCGGGAAGGGTTCGCGCATTCTCATCGCGCAGCTTGATCCGCCATTAAATCGGGCGAGAACATGTAGTTCTGGCTATGTTCGCTCTTTGCATTAGGCACACGTCGCTGACTTCAAGTTTATATTCGTATGTTAATTTAAATAGTGTTATCAAGTGCAAGTCGATAAAATATTGAAAATAATGGAAAAGAAAGTAAAATAATTGTAAAAATAAGCGATATTCTTTCATTTTATCGTAGATATGTATCATATTCTCGATATTCACTTCAGTTAGGTCCTGTCAGGCACGGAATTTTATCGAAGTTGACTCTGACTTCTCGCCCGAGACACTGACATCAAGGTCACGAAATTTTGTCCACTCAGATCAAAAGAGCCGACAAAGAGTTTGCATTCTGGTTGTTACGATATTCTGTGCACCAAGCTCAAGTGCCCGGACATCAAGTACCCACCCTAACTTGAATGAATGAATTAATGAACTTATAGACCCGAGAAAAAATAGATTACGGTTAAATTATTCGTTATAAGTAAAATTTGTAGTTATTGAGAAGGACTTTATGAATAGACGTCGAATATTTGGCTAACCCCAAGGAGTTTAACTTCAAAGTAATATGCAATTTTTACTTATCGTTCCAACGCTAACATGTCTATCTTGGTCCCTTGTACCATTCCTCAACTTTTTTAATAGTCGTTTTTCCACATCCTGTATAGGTTTGATTATACTGGGCAAAGCATCATTTTTTTTTAATTTTACCAAAATTAATTTTAATAACTACGCCTTATAATGGTGATAGCAATTAAGAGATCGCGAGCGCACTAGAAATCACATCATACCCTTTCATCTATTGAATTCATTTTAGAAAATGCGCCTACTATAAACGTAGTACCGTGTTCGCATAACTTTACAATAAAAATATCTCCGCACATTATAGATGACGAAACATCTGAAACACTAACTGAAGCATAACTCAAACGTAGTTAACAAGCGCCCGTCGCGGAGCCGCCTTTGATAATAGCACACGCTCTCGATCCTTTGAGATAACTGGAAGATGCTTTCGCAGTCCATTGTCGCGTAGCGTCGCCTACAAAGAGAATTTCCAGTCAAGAATTTCTCTTCCTTCGCGTCTCGCCCCCCCATTCCTTTCCGCAGGAAGCGACATCGTCGCTCCATTTTCTCTCGGCAGTTCGTAAACCTCACAGACGGCGGCGGCGTAGGTATTTCGATATTTTGCGCGGCTCGAACGTTGCATTGGATAACGCTCGAGAACGTCGATGATCTGTTGACGGGAAGCGCGAGGGTGGCACGATATAAAAGTTGGAGATAACGAAAGGCGGAGTAATGAATACCTACGCGGGGTGTCGATGATTCTTTTAATTAATGTTTTTGAAGTTGGATGATGGTGGTTAATGGCGAGGATGGTGGCTAATGGCGTGATTAGTTACTTCAAACGGAGTTCGGAGAAAGGGATTTAGAGTTATAACCGGCCTAACTGATCGAGACTAATTTTGAATGAAGTAGGAATGATAATGAAAAAAAAATGTTAGCCATGAATTAATTATATGTGTGAAAACGTTGCGGCCTTTTTTTTTGTAATTAGTCTCTTGTTTCTTCTACCCATTAACTTTATATCAGCTGTACCAATATACTAGTACCCTATACTAAAGTGTGCAGGTCTCTGGCTGGTTGATCGAAGCCTCTGGGTTCAAGAGCCAACAAAAGTCACTTGATTTTTTTTGCCTTTTCCATTAATAGGAGTATTCTGACACTCTCAATTCTTCTGACAGTCGTTTTAGCCGAGAGGCTGACAGATTGAAACTAACCCGTTTCTCTGGGCACATTTCTTCAGCTTTCTCGCAAGTCTACTTAAGAATATTTTAAATCCAATAATAGTAATAATTAGGAATAGTAGAAGCAAATACATTTACAAACCAAATTAGGGCCTAAAAAAGTAGAGCGGGAAAGAGAAGTATTGAGAGAAAAGTTACAAAAAGAGCTAGCGGGACATGGGAGGAGAAGAGCAAGATAGAAGGAAAGTGGATAGAGGTGCTGAAAGCGAGGATAGAGAGAGTGGCTTCAAAAGTTGCTGAGAAGAAAGTTAAAGAACAAAGAAAGCAATGGTTTGATGAAGACTGTAGGAGGGAAATTGGGGAAATGGGAAAGTTACGGATAAAAGTGTTGAACGAAAGAACGGAAGAAGCAAAAATGGCTTACGAGAGACAAAGAAGGAAGACCAAAAAACTAATAAGACAGAAGGAAAGGAAATATAATGAAGAGGTACTGCAGAAGATTTGCAGAAAATTACAAAAAATAACCAGATGCGAAATTATACCAATATAGGAAGGAATGTCGGATTATAGGGGTATTTTCTTTTGAAATAGTTATACAAGATATGGCATACACATTAAGAAATAAATTAATGGAAAGGGTAGCAGAGGAATTAGGGGAATATCAGTGTGGTTTCAGACAAGGAAGAGGTACGGTAGATCAGATCTTCGTGTTGAGGGAAATACAAGCGGAAAGTCAAGAGTATGGAAAAACAACAATGGCGCTATTTGTAGATTTTAAGCAGGCATATGACGGAATAGGAGAGAGGAACTTGTACAGGTCGTTGGAACAGATGGGAGGTTAGCAATAAACTAATAAGAATGATTAATTAACCTTGACAGAGACAGAGGGTTATGGTTAGAATAAACAGCAGAACAACTCAAAAATTCGAAATTAACAGGGGTGTTAGGCAAGGTGATCCCTTTCGACGATACTGTTCAGTTTGGTATTGGAAAGAGTTATAAGAGAGGCGGAAATTAACAGGTCGGGAATTCTATACCAGAGAAGACATCAATGCTTGGCGTTTGCTGACGATTTAGTTATATTGACAAGAAGCAAGGAAGAATTAAGGAAGATCATAGAAAAGATTTAGAAGAACAAGGGCAGAAGGTTGGACTATACATAAATGAAGAGAAGACAAAATATATGGAATGGTCTGATAAGGAATTTAGAAAAAGGAGGATATCTAAGAATAGACACGGAGAATGGAAGGGTATACCAATTCGAGGAGGTAGAAAATTTCACATACTTAGGAACGGACAATAACTAGAAAGCCGGGTGTAGAAATGGAATTCAAGCTAGATTTAATGGCAGGGAATAGATGTATTGCGCAGCACTCAAGGATGTTAAGAAAGAAAAGATGTATCGAGAAACTGAAGATAGGATATATAAAACGGTAATAAGGCCAGTAGTTTTGTATGCGTGTGAGACTTGGACTCTAAACAAGGCGGAGCAAGCAAGGCTAGCTGTGTGGGAGCGGAAAGTTTGGAGAAAAATATTTGGAGCGAAGAGGGAAGGAGAGATATGGGTGAGCAGAACAAATCAAGAATTGAATGAACTTTATGGAGAAGCAAATATAGTGGGAGTGGTGAGGGCGCAGAGGCTGAGATGGATGGGACATATAGAAAGGATGTTGGAGTCAAGAATACCAAAAATGATAATAGCAAGGACAGTTGGCGGAAAGAGGAGGAGAGGAAGGCCAAGGGAAAGGTGGAGGACAGAAGTGGAAAAGGATATAAACACGTTAAGGATAGCAAGATGGAAAGAAGTAGCGAAGGATAGAAACAGATGGAAGAAAATTACTCATGAAGCCATAGGCCTCCTAGGCTCGCAGTGCTGATATATATAATAGTAATAATCCCCCGAAAACTTTTGCATCAAATGAATTAACTGGATTCATTTACTGCAACGTCAGTTGACTGTTAGTGGCAGTGAGTAGTAGACTAGTACAATCATGTTCATAATTCGCACTCCTATTGTGGTCGAGAAAAAAAGAAATTATCGGCAATAATTGAATTAATAGCTTGCAACTTGCAACTTGCAACTTGCGCGGCCCGGATTGAAATACGCGGCGGGCCGTAGTTTGCTGACCCTCGGTATAAAGAACTGTAGTTCCTCTTGACTAGATGGCTAAAAGTTTAGAAATCCTAAATTCATCCCTGTAGGTTATGTTCATTACTAATCCCACCTCTTATAATCAATGAGTATTTATATATTTCTATTAGTAGCGATTTGGTTGCTGTGTGGACTGCATGTGGTGCTTTATGGTACTTATCAGACTTCTATTGTATTAAAATAATTAATTTATAGGTTAATTTAAATTATTTAATGTATTAACTGTTTTTATATCTCAATAATATATATATAATTTATTGTTCAGTAATAAAAATAACATTAAAGAGCATGAAAACTCTCATTCAAGTGAGTATAGTTATTTACTACCTTCAAATGATATCCCGTATATTTTTAGATTGCTAAATTTCAATTTTAATTAGAAATAAAATTTAAATTTCCCGCAGTTATCATATGTTAAATCATACCCCCTTAAATGTCAATCTATCTCATTAAAAAATTAGTTTAAACTCTGAGAATACCAAACTTCAAAGTTTACAAAATGTAAAACACTTATTCATAAGCAAATTTAAACATTAATCATTCAAAATATGTACCTTCGATACTTGTTAACATACATCCAAAGACATCCTAAAAGAGATTCGGAGCGACAAAACAAATATGTTAAGGAAAAGGGTCGTATGAACTCCTATACTTGCATCGGAAAAAGAAGTTCCTTGCAAGCATCTATATCATGATACTCTAACAAGAAAAGGTCACAATCCACGAGGAAGGTAGGTTAATGGTAATTTCTTGTAATAATGAATAATTTAACGTTTTTTTCTATACACTTTTAGTCTAATGATAAACTCAACAAATTTTCCATTTATTTCCCAAGAGGATACGAACATATAATTCAAGTTTTATGAATTGATAAAAAAGAGAAAATAGTTTATGAAAATTTTTATATCAATCAGCAACATATCTTCTTCTTTACGGACTCCTAGTTATTTATTTTATACTAGCTACATTAGTAGCTACACATTTCTGCCCCAGAATAAGTATTGATACCAAGAAAAATAAAATAATTCAGTGATTGTACGACGAACAGACTACAATATACCCATCACTATGGCTATGCACAAAGTCAATTATAGCCCAATGTATATTGGATTTACAAATATATACTCTACTATAAATAAAAATAATGAGGGAGCCTTGGCCTCTTTAGCATCCTATGACGAGCCGCCACTGGTTTGGCTACATTTGTACTTCCGAATTACCTGTAGCTGCTTCCGATCAACTGTCAGTATTTTATTATCGATTATCTACTAGAGAGGATAAAAGGAGTTTACATTAGCCCGCGCGATCATTAGATTACGATTGATTCATCTAGTGACGTCTGATCGCCGAAATCCCTTATCAGCAACATTCAGACTTCAACCCCAACAAGTTGTCCAATGGCATGACACCTATGTATAATTTAATGGTATAGAACAAGTATGGGCAACCTTTGACATGTTGTGGGCCAAACTTTAGTGTGCAAATACGTTCGCGGGCCGCGTTTAAAAGTAGTGCATTTTAAAGTAGTGTTTTAAAGTAGTGTTCATAATTTTTAGCGATAGATATCAGACATGAAATACTACGACAATGTCATTATAATGCAATTTATTAAAATAAGAAAATGAAATGAAAAAATAGGTACAACATTATAATTAAATCGTGATAAATATTTTTTTTAATTGGGTTTTTCAAAATGTCTCGCGGACCGGTTGTTGCCCACATATGGTATAGAAGATTCTTTTTATTGAGCAATTTAAATTGTTGAGCATTAAGAAACATGGAGTATGGTACTCGTCCCCACTATTCTGATGGCATACAAGAACATTTGACGTAAGTTGGATTGAAAAAGCAGGACCTCTTTCCTAGCTGCACCATATCTCCGATCCACAGATTTGTTACTCTGGGAGCAAGTGAGTAATTTAATCCAGTTTAACCTAGTCCTGTTATTATCACTGTCGGAGTGGCAAAAGTGTTGGATTCATGCCTGAAATCTTCTAACGAAATCAATAATTCTTTTTCAGCAGATGTGTTCTTAGTATACTATCTTTTTCAAGTTACATGCGAATCTAAGCTCAACAAATCTTTGACTCTTTATGAAACTGAAACTACCGTCATTACATGTTAATAAAAGTTTTTTGCAAACAATTCTTGTAGTTACGCACCACTAGGTATAGAGTCCATGTTGTTTTGGTTGCATACATGATGTGCTACTGTAATTTCCATTATCGAGGTCGGAGAAGCTAAGGGCAAACAGCTACGAGTAGGAGCTTTTAAGGATGACATGTATAATTAAGAGGACAACATTCGAGGCCGTCTTACAGGATAAAGGTGGCCATAACGGATATCAAAAATAAGCTCATATAGTCACCTCAATCCTAATCTAATTCTGCAATAACTGTGTTCTTGCACAACGAAAGATTTTCCTCGATAGAATATGTAATTTAGTATAGACTGGCGTATGTTGACGTAACGGAAATAAGCAAAACAGATGAATCCTTTTCTGTTATAAAAAAAAATGCTGTAGACCATACGCTTTTTATTTGAAAATCTATTCCTTTAATATTCTGCAGACAACCTTTCTCCATTTTCCTACTTTCCAGTAGTCTGTCTTCATCCTTTTATGCATGGATTTAGCGACAACTCTTGGACTTGCCGTCTTCCGACTTACTTCGCTTCCCTTCTTCCTCTATTTGCAATCAATCGCATCTTCATAATGTTGTCTTTCTAAGATACCACAAAACTATCCCATTTTTAGGCCTTTATTGCCTTTGACAATTTTGTCTATGTTCTCGTAAATATTTTTCCAGTACTTTCTCTGCTTTCTTTATAAGTGCTCTCAAATTTCATAGTTCGACAACAATTTCCTCTACCTAAAAATCTATAGCCTTATTGTCTTTCCTTCCTTTTTGCTATGCCCTAATTAAATGATTCACGAGGTAAGTTTCTCGATTGCATTAACAAATATCCGAACATCGATGTTTGTTTAGAACCTCGGCTAAACATAGAATACTAAACAACGCTGCCTCATTTCCCAAGCCCTACTCAAAGCTATCCCATATTATCCACCGAATCTTTTGGTGCTTTCTCATGGGACTAATTTTGCGCCGACATGTTTCCCTCGCATAAACAAAAACCCTACCGATATTATATCGTAAGCTTAGGTTGATATCCCCCAGACGCCGAGGTCGTTTGAAAAAGGTTCAGAACATTATATTTCGCGAGATAAATTACTCCAGTGACTGAATATGCAAGCAACATGATTTATGGGGCATAAATCAGCAGTAATAAAGTCGGAAGCGAATAAATCTCAATTATGTTAGTAGGTGAATGAAACAAGTTTACGCGTATCGAACACGCATGATACGGTTAGATACTGTGTGTAAGTCGTTTTTGGTAGAAAGAATCTTCAATAATCTAAATGAAGATATATTAAAATAATTTGTAATCATGTTATGGATCTTATAAGCGTATAAGGTATGGTGTTCGGTAAAAATAAATCACCTATTATGTAAATTACATAAAATACATTGTGAATTTATCATGATCTCATGTCGGTGTACCGAGGCAATAAAATAATGCTTGTTAATAAAGAGAGAGATGACGTGCGGCTCTATTGAATATAAGAAATAAAATGCCATTATTTTTACATTTAATACTTTGGCGGAAACTACAAAGGTCAAATTTTGCGAATATAATTCTTCATGGTAGGTGAAAAGGTTGCGTTATCTATCGCATACCATACAAAGATGGCTATCTTTCGGAATGATTGTTTGCTCTGTCGCGGATTGCGATGGTATTGCGTTTAACAATGTAAGATTGGGATAACAATAATTTGTTGCTATTGCCATTATACTCTGCACATCGGACAACAATTCCAATACGTCGATGCATAAGATAGAGGTATAACAAGCCAAGAAGGCTGTCACAATTGGCACGGTTGGATGACGTGCAAACACTTTTCCTGTGTTAACAAACGGAACCTATACACTTTTGTCAGTATTGTTGCTGTTGTTCGGAATTGTATTTCATTTAAATTCAAATAACATGTTTCGTCTAGTGAGGGTCATCTTCAGAACTACGTAAGCTTCGGCAGTTTGTCAGTAGTATGTTAAAACATTGAATCTCTATTATTACTGGCAAGTGTCAAGTATTAGTAACAAGATGACGTAGATCTGAAGATGATCCTCACGAGTCGAAACATCTAATTTAAATTTGAATGAAATACACTTCTGAAAGGCAGTTTTTGTTATTTACCAACTAATTATTATTATTATTTTGCAACTATTTTTACATTGTGATTATATAGAAATCACAGAAAACTTAAATACTACCCATATTAACTTGAAACAAGCATCTACACAACTTTTCCTTTAATTTAAATACTTGCAATAGAAATAAAAATGTATGATTTTGTTGATTTTGCTTTTCAGAAATAGATGGCGCAGCTAACACATTTTTTCTCAATTGTTCGTTTGAGACCTAGATTTTAAATCTTCAGATTTGCAGAATCATTTTAGCTTATGCGTCTTTAAGTAATGCAACGCGTTTAACTATAAATATTCTAATTTTAAAAATTGCTTCTTTGTGTTTGAATGTTGGTATGTTACAAATTTTATCCAAACTTTACCAATTGTACAATTCGATTTCGTAATTTTTGATTTTTTGGCTATTCTTATCTCATTATTTTGAATTTTTGAAAACCTTTTTACTTTAACATTACCACATTTTATTTATTGATAAATTTTGTAAAAATTACTTTATTATTTCTGAAAATATTCACTCAATTTTAATTTTTAACACTCTACTCTCATTAATGGAAATTCTTCAGATTGCCTGAGGATCTCCTTATAATTGGACGAAATCGGTAGCCTGTATCAAAGAACATTGTGAAAAAGTGGACCTGTTTTTTAATTATTTATGTTGTTATAATGAAATATGTATTAATTTATCTAGATTACGAAAAAAAAAAAACAAAGTGGATCTAAAGTGAGAAAAGAAGATGGTTTAGTTAACCATTTACCAGTTAATTGAACTTATATATCTTTTAAAGTAGAAGCAATACGGTTTAATGTTCCATTCACACTTAAAATGTTATTTTAATCTTATGAGAATTTATCTGAATATTTGTATTAATTTGTCCATTTACTGGTTAGATTAATGCTTAACATTAAACACTACAAACTATGTTAAAATAATCTTTTCTTTTCTCTCAGTGCAGGTACTTTGAAGTAACCTGTATCTTCCTAAGGAACCAAAATCGATTAAATTAGCTCCCGAATTAGCTTTGAATAAAACAATAATTAACACTGTGTAGGAAAGCATTTATAAATAACACGACCCACTATAGTATAGTTCAGCGACATACAGCACGAGATACCTATATTATACAAAATACAAGCTTAGAAATTATTACATATTCATGAACCTACCTTTTAAAACCTTTTTGGTTTGTTGCTGAAATTCCAGCACTTTTAACATACTTCCCAAAACACTTCTATTATTAGTATTAATATTTATATCTGTATCACGTACTGTCACATGAAATTAAATACTGCAACATGATTGGATAGTTAGTTATATATAGGTGATCTAATCTTATCTTTATCTTGTATCAAGTATGATAATTAGTCTTACTTAATCACTAGATTAAATATGATTTTAAATAAAGTTTAATAACATATAAGTAGAGTTGGGCAATTGTCCGGCTGAGCAGATACGTATTGCAACGAGGGCCTCAAATAATGTAATATAAATAAAACAGATCAATCGTATTATTGTAATTTAGTATGTATTTATAAAACATAAGTCATATTAATAGAGTTGTGCAAATCTTCCTTGGGGACAAAATCGGACAAAGCGGGCGATGCATTCGCATTTTATATCACTACATATTTAAATAAAATATTTTTTTTTACATTTTATAAGAAAAAAACAGGCACTGTTGTTACCGACTTGCAACTCTACGGCACATCTGCTTTATTGGAGTACATGAGTTGGAGGGCACGTTCTGAATACCTAGCTGCCGCGCCGGAAAATTTGCCCAACTCTACATATAAGATACTCACAACCTTGTTAATATGCAAAAACATGTATCCTGAGACGTTTTCGATTCTAAATGATTTATTTGAAGTCAGGTATGTATCTACATATATTATTATCTGTAAGTAGTACTAACTGGGTTTTTCGAATATTAATAACAAGTTTGTTTTTCTAGAGTCAAATAGTTAAATGATGTAATGTTTTTTCTTATGCTTTTTTTTGCAAGGTACTATTCAGAGAACTATTTTTCGCTAATTTCCTTTAGGTAGCATAAAAAATAATGATTTTCTAATGTAATGTAATCGAAACATACCAAACTTTTAAATAAGAAAGAATTAAATAAAAACAGAAGCTTCACGAAACTAGAATCTCTGAAACGATGTTTAGCATGCTTTTACATTTACACCCACATCTATTCCCTATGGATTGACCCCGTTTTATGTTTCTACTTGTGTAACATCTAAATAGGCTCAGGAAGAAGTTGAATAGAGAACAAAAACAGATACGGTATATAGAAAAGTTTTACTTTTGAAACTAAAAGAATCGAAAAAGATCAGATGTCTAACAAAAACTTTGTAACCAGATACCTATATGACCATATAAGAGAGTTAAAGGAAAATAGTTCTTTTTTTATTCTAGGTGTTGATATTGCTTTACATGCGAGAACGCAGTGTTTCCTTGAAATGTTCAGCGAATAAAAAGATAATTACAAAATGCAGTATTGATTTTGTAAACGTCTATTAAATATTAATTTTTCTCCAAAAAAAATATTTGGGAATATACAAAAATAAACACTGTTTTATTTATGTAATTCATCATTTTGGATTTGTCTTCCTGTAATTTCGAATTTCTATGTTTCTATTTTTATCTGGGTTAATAAGTTATATCCCTCATCACTGTTAATATTTACCTCTTCATCGCAACATTTGCATTTCGCAAAATTACAACCTTTTTCATTACCTTGTCTCAAAATTAGGAAGAGAGAGATACTTCAGAAGAATAGAAAATAGCGGCAAATTTAAATGTATAACCAAAGCACAATTTTTTGACATGCGGCTTTGACAGATGTCAGGTGGTTATCTAAACTTATAAAACAATCTATAAAGATTGAAATACTTGAATATTAAGCTGGTTAAGCGATGATTAATAGTATAAAATAATAAAATCACTTGCGTACTGATATTTTAAAAAGTGGTCTATATTTATGTGTATCGTAGTGTCCCCGTTAATAATTAATTGATCACTATTTGGCAAAAATCACTGTCCGCGCCACTACTTACTAAACATTCCTAAATTAATTGTGAATGCTTCTATTAAAATTGTCTATTATCACCACCTTCTATTTATCAATGTATCTTACTAACAGATATCAGAAGTGTTGCAAACATTCAATATATTTGCTGTAATGTCTTTACCAGGTGACTCCACGTTGAGAAACAGCGAATATGTTTTGAAATTGATGTAACATAAAACTGTTTATAACTTGTGCAGTTATTATCCTTTGGACAAAATATTTGATATATCCACATATCCTTCCCACAGGAAGGCAAGGCAGGAACACTGATGGCAATTTTGTTTTTGAGATTTGAAAGCTGAAAGTTCAGCGAGGCTAAAAGCCTGTAGGGTTTTTAGAGATGAACAAATTTTATGCACAAACTATTTTCATCTGATGCCATTATTTTCGAGATATTGCGTTGCCTTTGTTTTTGCTTGCTTGAGTATGTAATTTACTTGTAATTTTACGACACTTTTTTTCCATTGTAGCTTACTAAAGCGTCATTTGGACATTTAGGAAATTAAACGAAAACGTCTACTTTTAATGTTTTCGTGAAACGTGTTTTGACTAGGAGTTGTAAACCAGTGTGTTTAATGTTATACTGATTCGGATATTTTATGAGCAAAAAAAAAAGCTATAAAATCCTGCGTCCCTCGATGCAATAAAGTGCGGATTAATACCTCGCTCAGCATCCAGGAACATTTCTAAAATTTAATAAAATTGGGAAAGTAAATTGTAATAAAATTGGAATGAAGTAGGAGCAAGGTAATATGGAGTCGCTATTAATAAAATTTGTCAGGGCTAATCTGACTTGCGATTGCCATATGTTATTTCAAGCTAATAAATCATCTTAAATGTATTTTACACATGTACCTCTTGCGTATATACATCCTGTAACGTACTATCCTTTCCGCGTCAAATTTATCACGATTATTTCGAGCATACAAACAATTTTCACATCGTAATACCCCACCTATTAAATCATTCTACCATTCGGGGGGAAGGCCGCCTACTTTTCTCGCGTTCTATGCAAATACGCTCGACCGGCCATTATTTTAACCTAATCGTTCTGCAAACACGCACAACACTTCTATAGGAATTACACAGAACTGCTTGGATTGTTCGTTTTTGTATTTTTAGTACAACTGAAAAGTCTTCCCATAATAGCCTTTTGTCCGGGCAATATAGAGCTTTTTAGTTTATATTAGAAATAAGTAGAGTTTTCAGAGTTCTGTTTATAATATCCTGGTTTTTCTAAACGATTAAAACCTTCATTAACTGCACGTATGCACGATTATAAGTTCATTCGCTTTTATCTATAAATAATTCCAACAGAATTTATGTTAACTTCAAGTTTTCTCTCGCGGTTTTCCAGATTTATCTAATTGGTGCTTGTGTAATATATTTAATTGCAGCCTAATTTTTAATTTTCCTTTAAAATTTTCTTTTAATTACTATTGGCAATACTGACATAAAGATTAATACTAGCTAAACAATGATTAATCGAGGAAATCATTTAAAGTGGTATTACAAGCAAACTTCTAGAAGACTTTCCTCTTATGGGAAATACAGGTGCAATACAAATAGCCTTCTCCCTACTCATTCTTTTAAATTACACTTAGAAATATGCTTATATGCAGGAATCAAAATGAATACGCTATTATTTAAACTTCGTAAAAGTGTTTTGATCACTATTTATTAAATCCTTCCTAAGTTCGCTCACATCTGACAGTTATATACATGAACAGGAAATGTCAAAATCTCATAAAGATGAAGAGCCTATACAGTCAGACCATGAATGATTGAACTGAGCTGCTTCTATGCTGTTGCTTTCCAGGTGTTTGAGATCTCATATGTCTTACTCAGTTCCAGTTGTGAGGTAGCGAGCTGTAGTGAGCTAAGATCTCTTTGCTGACTCAGTCATAAACTGTCACTTAATCTGACATTCTCGTTTAAAGTGATTTGAGCAAACTCAATTGGAAACGTATTGCTGTGTAATGTCTCCCCGGTTGTTTGAACTCTATGCTGTTAATTTTCTAAGATCAAGTTTTGGCTTTGCCGCGCGCAAATTCTCACATATGTTTATTTTTACATTTTGCTTTGAATTTAGTAGTATTTGTTAGTATCATATTTAATTATTCAGTTAGTTAGTTTATTTTTCTTTGATTATATGTTTAGCATTAGTTTATCTTGTTTTGGTCCTTCTTATAAGGCGTTTTCTTTGATTGTTGCGGCCGATGCAGCGCGCGCTGTTTTGTTTGTATATACGCGGTGTGAGAGGCCACGTAAGGGCTCAGAGTCTGAATAGTGGCACGAGTGTAAGTACATGTAAATTTTGAGCTCATTTTCTTTCTCTTCTTAATTGTGCACAATTTATGTAAGGCTTTTTTAATAATATTCGTTTTAGAAGTAATCGCGTTTAGAGTTTAAATTTTCCGTTTTTTTTTAGTAATTTTTCAAATTAATTTTATTTTATCACCTCGGGGTAGGTGAAGTGAAGCTGTGAGCTTGTTTTAAATTTCATTTTTTGATTTTGCTTGTTTCTCCACGTTGGATTGAATTAAATTTTAGTTTGCTTTGAATTTTGAAACCACCGTGGATTTTTTGTGATATGAAATTCCTTCTAGAACGAATTCACCATTTTGTTTGCTAAAGGATTTGCATTGTCCTTTTTAAATGTAAATTCACGAAGGGGTTATTTTAATCCGATACCTTATGTATCAAGGTTTTTTTTCCCCTATTGTTGTTAATTAAATGTTTTTTTTTTTTCTTTTTCAATAAAAGTTAATGATTTTAAATATCATATTAAATAGTTCTTTTATTTTTGAATCTGCCATTTCAATTTTTGGGGATTTTAAAGAAAGTCAATTTTCAAAACGCCCACTTTTAATTTTTAAAAAGATTACTCTGAGATTTAAGAATCTCTGGCGCCCTTTTAAATTCATTTTTGCTGAGCTAGCTAAATTAATTTTGTTATTTTTAATTTCTTTAAACTTGTATGCTTGGACAATCAGTTCACAGCAGTATTTAAAACTGAGACAAAATAAGTGAATGAGTTTATATGAGATCTCATACATCCTGAAAGCAGCAATCACGTTTATCTTATATTAACCAACGAATTATATATAAGACTGGCACTTAGACTGACTAAAAAACGGTCCGACTTCCCCAATCTTTAAATTTGGCAAAATAGACGACGTGTTCATGTTGTGCATTGTAAAGAGGAGTAATGTCATTTTCTGACACATTAAGGTTTTTTACGGGGCAGATATAGCCTAAGCAAGTTGTTGTTTGTCAGGTAAGCTCGCAGATTCAAATCGGCTAGAATGTAAGAGTGATAAGTACAACAAACAGATTGTTCAGGGTGGGCCAAATTCGATACTTTTAATAGGGATCCAATTGTTACCGAATTGTTAGTTTAGAAACTCATTAATCCAGCCAGCATTGCGAGAAAGTACTGTGTCATACTGGAGGTAAACGAATTCCAACTGATTTAGAGGTATTTCATCTTCGAAAGGCTTAATAAATTGTCTCGAAATATGCAAATACCTTTCGGAGTTAAGAACTCCGTTATATCCAATACATATGTTCGGTCCGATTATCGTGTCATAGAAGTTTCCTACCAATACATTTTAACTGTATCCTCCTAAGTTTCTCAGCTGTAATAACATGAGAATTTTCATGCGACCAAGTATAAGAATTAAATCTGTTAAAAACGCCAATTGCTTAAGTTACATTCATCCGCTCATACACAGTTTAGGACAAAATTACGATTTTCTTCAGATTTTTACAAAAATTCATGACAATGTACCAAACGACGCTCCAAATTCGTGGCAAAAAGGTGCACTTTCTTTGTCCGATGGGATAATGAAAGTGCAGATGGCATATTTCATTCATTTTATGTCTTTTTAAAACGCGCCTTGCCGATGTTCTTGTTAAATCTGTTGTTTGTACCATCTGGCGTGCGAATGTGTTGTTTTTGATTGTAATATTAATTTTTTTTTAAAGGGGTGGTAACGCCTAAGCTATATTTTTAGCTTGCCAGGCCCCCGCAGAGCCAAATTTCCCTCCTAATCAACATTACGACCCCGGAGAAAAACCGATTATCGTAATTGACCAGAGCGAGGTTTGAACCTCGGACTCCGCACTGATAGCCAACTCGACTACCAGCCAGGCTTAAAACTGACACTTGAAATAAATACGCGCGTTGCTTATTTACCATCCATAGCCATCTTGTAATACAGTGCATAAATTGCAAACAGAAAATTAAATACTTCAAAAGCTGTTTAAATAAAATACCAAGTGTCTTATATAGTACCAAAGGTTATTTTACATGCCTTTCAGCAGTGTAAGAATATATAGGTGTTCCATATAAAAAAATCTTAAAATCTCTCTTAAAGAGTCACCATTGCAAATCACAAATTAATCATCAAAATTTATTTTCTGTAAAAAATACCGATAAATACCCGTACACACACAGACACACATTTAAGTACAAAACGAACGTTGCGATTCCCATAATTTGATGCAAAATGCGAAATTTCGAGGAAAGTGTGTGAGAAGCGAAAGCGTTAATTTGATCTTCTTACCTGCTCTTGGTGGTCGTAGTTCCAAATTAATTTAATAATATTGTTAAAAAAAGTAAATTCCTTTAATTATATTGTCGAAGGTAACACAATATATTAATATACTGAACTACACAAAAAAGAGAATTTCAAAAAGCCATGTGTTCGAAACTGTGCCCCTTCACTTCCATACATTTATTTATTCGCAATTGAAATGCTATTCAACGATGCAAAACCGTACTTTATTCAGTACTTGACAAGCTGTGAATACTTACACATTGTCCGATCCCCATTTAGATTATTAATTATTAATCCAATACAAATTAGTTAGTGTTGAATATTAGAACAGTAATGGAGGCTATAACATTACACGAGAGAATTGGAATGATTTACATCTATGGAGAAAGTGGTAGGAATATTGAATCGTAGGAAATATCATTCATTTAGAGTTTCCATGCATTAAGAACTTCATGGCGATGATTTTCAAAATCGAGTGCGATTTTGTCAATGGGCGCTTCAACGGATACAAGATAATCCCAATTCTTTTGCTGGGGTCTTATTTTCTGACGAGGCGACATTCACAAATCACGGTACGGTAAATCGGCACAACAAGCATTACTGGAGTATCGAAAATCCCTATTGGTTGCGCCAAGTTGATCATCAACGTCCTTGGAACGTAAATGTTTGGTGTGGAATAATTGGCAATAAGCTTATTGGTCCATATTTCATTGATGGAAACTTAAATGGTGAAAAATATCGAAACATCTTGCAGGACGAACTTCCAGTGTTACTTGAAGACGTTCCTTTGGACGTACGACAAACAATGTGGTTTCAACATGACGGTTGTCCAGCACATTATTCAAGAATAACACGAGAAGTATTAGATCGAGCCTATAATCGTCGATGGATCGGAAGACGTGGCCCAGTGTCTTGGCTTGCAAGATCGCCAGCGAGGTGCGGGATCAAGTTCGGCACCATTCAGCGAGCCCCCTACATTATAACAAATCTTATTAAGATCTTTTTTTCATTTGATGCAGTGTTTTAGAGATATTCCATCGCCTCAAGATAAGAAACTCATCCTGTATATGTATAGAGCAGAATTGCTAAAAATAAATGAACTCATACTTTTAACCTCTTGAGTTTTATCAGATTTTTCTTATCGTACAACTTCTTCTCCCAACTTTACAGTAAAAAGGACTAAGTAAGAGATAAATGGACTTCCTTTTTTTGGGAGCCCTCTGACCTAAAGTTTCCGGAAACACTGCAGTCTCTTTTGGCTTTTTATATTTAGTCTCCCATTTTTTTCATCCATTAAATTATATCAGTCATTCTAGTATCATGATCAACCAGCAACTTACTAAAGTTTGAAACAACATTTTAGCTCACCAAAAATTGGCTGTCTTTTTGCGTCCAGCGCCTTCACACAGAATGTAAGCGTTCTGCCATCTCATTACACAGTCTGCAGTTGGTATCTCCAGTATTGATCCCAATTTCCAGTAGGTGTCCTTTGTAATAGGCCTATTAGTCTATTATCGGTTATCGGAAAGGCATTAGATAGCTTGATTATAAATAGAATAGAATTTTTTATGCGATCACAAAATGAATGTAGGGCAATCTAGATTTAGTAAGAAGGGCAAATCAACTGTAGGTGTGATGGATAGGATTGTAAATTTTGTTAAACCCGCCAGGTTAGAAACAGTATATAGTACCATTATATTGTTAGATATTAAAGGTGCATTTGATAATGCCTGGTGGCCCAAAATTATAGTATAATTAAAGCGTAAAAGTTTCCCAGGCAATTTAGTTAGGATCGCTAGTGGATACTTCTCTGATACAGTCGCGATAGTTGAGGAACCAGGTATTAGTATTACAAGGGAAATTACTAAGGGTTATCCGCAGAGTTCGCGGTCGAGACCGGGGTATTGGAATATTTTATACGATAGTCACTTTGAAATTATATTACCGGAGGGTTGTGAGATAGTCGCGTATGCGGATGATACTACGTTATTAGTTAAAGCAGGACAATATAATACCTTAAAACTAGGCCTAATCAGAGTTTGGCAAATATTTTAAATTGGAATTTAGATAATAAATGAAATTTTAATGCTGACAAATCAGAGGCGGTATTTTTTGGTAAACCGAAGCAAAGAAAGCCTACATTTAAATTAGGGAGGATAAAACGGCAACGGGAATTAGATTAGAACCGGGAGATTTAGAAAGGCGAGTAGATGCAGGGGCGCGTTCATCCCGCGGTATTAGAAAGCATTACTTATAACAAATTTATAAGCACTTGGAGAGGGTTTAGAAATTTTTACAGATGGGTCGAATGGTGAGGGTGGTGTTATTTATAATAGGAGTATTGAAATACACAATCAAAAGTTTAAATTAGAGAACCATTGCAATATTTTTTCAGGCAGAATTAGTTGCCATAAATCAGGCAGTACGTTATAATTATTAGGCGCCAGTAGTATTTTATACAGGAAGCATGAATTATAACAGATAGCTTATCCGTATTAGAGGCGTTAGCGAATTTAGAAAATCCGACTGATTTATTATTCGGTACTTGGGATAAGTTGCGTGAGGGAGGGGTAAAACTTCTTTGGACTAGGGCTCACGTAGGTAGAGTCGGTAATGAGAGGGCGGATCAATTAGCAAAAGAGGCGGTGTCTAGAGGGGATAATATGCGATAATTAGATATGGGTAAATTTGGGCTAGCGTATTTAAAAAAGCGTTTAGTGATAAACTTGATAATGATAATAGTAATGTAGGAATCTTAATTGAGAATGAAAACTATTTCATTAGCGTTTATGTGATTATATGAGAAATTATAAAAATTATAAAAATTTTCAATTGATAAGTTTGAGAATATTTTACACAACACGGCTAACTGCTTACTGCTTCATCACTGCTAAATCTAGTGATTGATAACAATCATAAAAATTCAATTTATTTCTTCTCTACTAATTCAGGCTAAAAGTATTAAATGCAGACATAATATTTGCTGATAATTCCTGTTTTATTACTGGCCTACTTCTGTTTGAATTTATTCGTCAAAAGTAGAACCCTTTTATTACATATTCAATAGAGCAGATATTTTTAATATGTCCCGTAATGATTATTATTATTATGGTTGCTTCATATTTCATATGAAACATATTCTTTAACCAATATATAATGACAGTGAGAGATTGATTTTACAAATATTTTTTTTCTATTGTAGTTAAATTAAATGTTAAGTTTTTTGTTTCGTACATATGTATATATATTACAGTAACGATGAAACAGTTACCTATGTGCCAATATTACTTATTACATTAAACACATCGTGAAGTATTAACCGTCTTTGTGAGAAATGTAGAAATTCCTTCAAACTTTTATTTCCTCTATGGATAATTCCCTCTAATATACTGATTCGTGTGACATTAGAAAGTCTTAAATAGCTAATTATATATATATTCACTGTACAAAATTTTATTCTGGAGCGGATTGCGGTTCAAAAGTTATTTAATTTTTTCCGCAAAACCACCAATATTGACCACTGTGCGCCGCTTGATCTAGCGGAGCTCAGCGCTGGCAGCGCTGTAACTGCCTGAACGCAGCCATTGCTTTACTGAATATCGCCGTGCTACAAGCTTAAAACATATTTAGAAACCATACTTAGCAAATGAATGTTGAAAACTAGTTGTAAAGTTGTTAGTTCTTGTTTCAATAAATGATTAAACGTACAACGATTTATCAATTAATAAAAAGAAGTGAAAAACTCCAGCCACAAAACTCTACAGATATAAATATCTTTTACGCAACAAAAAAAAGAAAATGCACGTAAAAGCTGTTAGCACACGACAAAAGTTTATATTGCATGAAAAAATAAGGCAATGTACGACAGAATAAGACAGTGCAGGATAGAATCGTTTCTATTACGAATACCTATGTTTTTTAAGGTTAACTTTATTGTCTCGACGGAAAAGGGTAAACTAGCGACAAAAAGGTGTTTGAAACGCAAATGAATTGTCATAAAGATTATTACACGGCAAAAATAAAAAATGCCAGTCAAAATTACTTTTGTTTTATTACCACTTTCTTTTACGACAGTGCATTGTATTATTTTATCGTGCCTTATCTTATTTTGTCGCGTGAACGCTGTCGTAAATAAAATGATAGTTGCCGTGATTTTATAATATTTAGTTTGCGAGTTCTCGTCGTGTAAATCTATTCTCCTTAAAAAAAATCTCATCGTAATATTTTCAGTAATTTTTACATGATGCGCGCAAATAAGACATGAAGCATCTCAACGACTGTATTTATATAGATTTGTACTCCTTTCGACTTTAATATTTCGGATTATTACAGTCAAATATCCTATTGCGTCTGCTCTTAGAAAGGTTAAAAGACGCTTGCGACCAATTCAGAATATGTATTATCCCGCATTTCCAACTTCTTCGGAGTTCGGCTATCCCTTTCCTTATCATTATTACTACCTCATTCCATTGCCCCGGCGCAGATTAATGACTGCTCCTTCGCTAGAACTTTGACGAGAATTCTGAATAAGGGCAAAGTACAGTTATGAAGAGTCGCCGTGCGCTTTTGATGGACTTAAAAAAAAAAAGAAGGGAGAAAACGATAATTCACCGTAGTTGGAAAATCTCGCGGGAGCGTTTCCTCCATTGTACCGCGGATAGAAGGGGACAGGAAAATTATTATGATTTATGCAGGGAGTCGTAGATAATGTGGATAAAGAAATCGTAAAAAAGTTTACATTCGATGATAAGAGGTCTGACTTCGGGGATAAAGTGGTTGGAGAGAGACGGGGAATTGCCCCGAAATAGGAGGTGTAAAATTTAGAACAATTTAGAGGGAGTTACGGTAAGATGATGGTATTGTTTAGGGAATTGGCCGAATGTCTACAGACTTTGCCTTATTAGTATGACGCCATTTATTTTTCCCGAATAAAATAAAACGTGATGAATAAAGGAAGTTTGTACTTACTTTTTCAATAATTTTTATCGAGTTTAAAAGCGCGTTTGGTTTGAAAAAAAAAAATAATTATTGTAAATACAATAAAAAAATATTTTCTACAAAGGCTATCGGGCTGAAATTAAAGCAAATGAGTACTACTGTCACACATACTGTAAATATCAAAAATTAGATCAATCGATGCCACCCCATTAGAGATATTAGCATAAGGGTGAAAAAATTCAATATTTTTTTTCTCAGGAATTACTTAAGCGATCACGTTCAAAAAAAATATGTAAGTAAACACTGATTATGGGTATTCTATAAAAAATCAAAAACTAATGCCCTCTACTCAGTTCAAAGTTATCACTATTTTCCTCTTTTGAGGGGTGTTTTTTTTTTGAGTGTGGTTTAAGGTGCCAACTTGGGTTTTTGTTATATTAAATATGTACATATAGGTTTACTATATATTTTTTCAGTTTTTCCTGTGTGGTAGAACATGTAAATAAAAAATAAAATCTCTTTGAATGATCTTAGTAAGAGCAATTTGTTATTGTTTATTTTGGGGTTAAAATAATTGTTCATCCATCAATTTCAGGATTATCTGTATGTATGTTTCAGCCCTAGCAGTTATAAAAGTATCGAAATATAAAAAAGAAAATTATAACAACAAAATAATGTTTATTTGCGTACACGCAGTTGAAAGTTATTGTTATTTTTCCTTTCTGAAGGGCGGTTTGTATGGCAGTATGTGTGACAGTAGTACTCATTTGCTTTAATTTCAGCCCGATAGCTTTAGGGGCACTTTTCAATGGCTTATCGGATCGCAGCCTTTTCACAATTTATAAATATTTTTGACTGCGATGTTTAGAGCGTCTCAAGCAAACATTGTTTTAAACTTCGGGCAGTTGGAAAATCAAAAAAAAAATGATTTTTATTTAATTTCGCCAATTTAATGAATTTTTTGGGACTAAAAGGTATATAAAAATGCCTGTTATTTGCATAAATCAGCTAAAGAGAACGTTAATAACGTTCATTGAACAAGAGCGTTTATTACTTTATAGGTACAAGCCTCAAAAATCATATGTAGTCGATAACCGTGCACAATGTTATGGTCATAAAGTTCTGCGACTATCTTCCTATCATTGCATATTTAACCCAATTGAAATATTTGGGGAATCATGAAGACACATTATAACACATTAGTCGAGATGGGCTTCGTGCTGACAAATATATATGAAGATGTGGGAAGAAGCGTTAAGCACTATCACAAAAAATTTTAAAGTGGTGAGATAGGAAGGTGGAATTTGATAAACAAGCTATCAGTCCAATAATTATATAGCTCGGAGAAAGTGGTTTAAGCGACACCGAAAACAAAAAAAAACCACTTCTATCAAAACTTTTGTTATAATTTGCATAAAACACTATAAATTTATAAAAAGATTTTGAAAGCATATGCTGTCATATAGCGTGAACAATGTGTTCGTTTTTTACTGTGTAATAAACTTGGCTAATTAAGGTGTATGTTGGGCACAATTAAATGAATTTTACTAATAATAAGGAAATTACTTAGGATAAATACCTCAATTATTACATATTACAAATGAATGCAAGAAGAGATAACGAATCAATTTGAAACCTATTATATAGAGTGTTCCGAATAACATGCTTAATGGCAGGATCTTTGGCATATATCTGCTGGTTTTATGAAATAATATAATAATATTAACAAGTGTGAATATTTCAAAACTATCAGAAATATGCCCCCTAAACCGTAATACTAATTGATCTAGAATCTTGCGCTGCATTCAATGTCGCTCTGAAAAATACCACGCTCCATTTGAAAAAAAAAAGTTTTTTTTGCTTTCAAGCCATCCATATTGGACATGAGTTTCTGAACACCTATATAGGATATTGCAGTTACTGCTGTCGCAGGCATTTGCATCTACATCAGTAGAATATCTCAATCTATAACAGCCTATGAGATATTTAATTTTATTGGACAGTACAAACGTCAAAATTTTGACAAAATTGAAAATATCTCAAAAACGATTAGCTTTAGGAATAGCACATATTAATACAAACTCATCACAAATAATGCGAGCAATGCAGTGGAGCCAACAAAAAATTACTATTCCATTTAAAATAAGAAAGTTGATATCAACACTTTATGTACCAAAAGTGCTATAAGGTTAAAAATATTTTCCTTGAATAGATCATAGTTGGCCATGGCTACTCTGCAAGTTTCGAAAGCAAATGGAAGTTTGAAAAATTCTGATGAACCAGTTCGGTGGGACATCCTGTATAATGTTCTAAAATCACCACTGTTTTAATGAAAGACTATAATATAGAAATATGTACGTTTGGTAGTATAGCTCACTGTAATATAACCTAATACTTATCCATTCAATGACTAATGACACATTTGACAGCAGCACAGTATTTGACGTCATTTCCGGTCAGTCATGTGCACTGCTATTTAATTTGCCGTGACTATAATTTATATTTATTATTTTATTCAGAAAACTCTTTTGACAAAATGCTACTAATTTCAAGGCGATTGGATTAATACTAATGACACATTTGACAACAGCGCAGTATTTGACGTGATTTCCGGTCAGTTAAGTGCACTGGTATTTAACTTGCCTTGACTATAATTTATATTTATTATTTGATTCAGGAAACTCTTTTGACAAAATGAGACCAATTTCAAGGCGATTGGATTAATATTAATGACACATTTGACCACAGCACAGTGTTTGACGTCATTTTCGATCAGTCACGTGCCCTGGTATTTAACTTGCCTTGACTATAATTTATATTTATTGTATTATTCAGGAAATTCTTTTGACAAAAATGATACCAATTTCAAGGCGATTGGATTAATACTATTAATTTTTATTATTTTGAGAATAAAAATTACAACGCTACAGCCTTGCACAGCACCATCATCTACATGGCATGTATTTAACTTTGATAAGGTTAAAATCTTAGAAAAAAGAACTAACTACAACAAAAGAGATCTTAAAAGAAATGTTTAATATCAAAAAATCTAAAAATGCTATTAATTATAGAGAAGTAGTATATTTCAGTTATTTAAAATATAATAAAGGCTTTGTATACAAAAGCGAAATGTCTTCATTAAATTTCCATTGGAATTTCATTTTTTGTTTAATATTCAACTTATCCGCTAAAAACAACAAACAATATAAATAAGTTACTATCCCTTCTTTTACAGTCGAAAAAAGTTTTAAATTGTTCAGTGTTTCATTCTATAAGATCTTCATAGACAATACTTGAAAATAAAACGAAAAAAAGAATAAGGTTATCTCCAATAAAAAAAATAAATTTCAGGTACTCAACCCATACATAGTTTAAGACTTCATTAAGCAAAGTGATCGTATGCATGTTTGTCTATACATGTATGTATACCATGCGATGCAGCCCTATTATGGTTTCAACTAATAACTACTTAACACAACGTTATGATTACATATTCTTGTTGTTGTATAAGTTGGGTATATGGGAAAAGTTTAGCTGAATTCTGCTCGCTGTATAGGATGGAGTAGGTAATGCATCATGTAACTTCCCGACATACCAACATCGACATTTCATACTGAATACACACACAATGAGCTATGCATCCAATCTAATACTTTGTGTAAGTACTTAGACATGTTACGGTAACTAGTATGTACATATTTGTTAATATGTAAATTACTGACATCGTTATTGATCGACAAACTAGGAAGTATCCCAGGAAATTGAATAGAATCATTTACTGCAGAGCAATTTGAGAGCAAAGTAAAGGAACCATAGAAACGAATCACAGTTTATTAGAGATTTATCGAATAAATTAACAACTAAATGTGCTTAAAGGTGCCGTTTCAATAAGACGATTGATGAAGATAAAGTTCGCACGTATAGAAGTATAAAAAAACAAAACCAATATTTATCAAAAAAAATGAAAGTTTACCTGGTAAAATAGAAGTAATAAGGTAAAGCAAATATGGTAGGCAGGAAGTGGATATAGCTCCTTGGAGTCATTTGAGGGAGTTTGCAGAAATGAGGAAGATGTCGTGATATTGAAAAAAAAAATAATAATGAACCTAAACTGTAATAAGAAGTTCGAAGAAGATTGATTAAGTTTCGGGATGCGAAACTCTTAAGTAATAATAGTATTCAAGACAGATATACAGGCTGATTCAAATTAAGTGCGCATCATTGCTATCTTTATTATTGATTCTAGAAAGTAGGTTAAATTAGCAAAGTATTAGTGTTTTCGCTAATTAAAAAGAAATAATTGCTTAACGCATTTCCGAGAAATTTGAAATTTATATTTTTTAAATTGAATACCCTGTATATTGTTAAAAAAAATGAAAGATATTTTAATTTATGATACAAAAGTTTTAATACAATATTGTCTTAAAATGAATAATAAAGGAGTTAGTGTGGATTTTATTTGATGCCAAAGACACACTTTCATTATATAAAATTTATAGTAGGCTTGTTTTACTTTAAGCCAAAACAAATAGTATGTTGTTTGAAAGTATCAAAAACGCATAACTTTTGCACGTTAATTATTAAAAACGGCTGATTATTTGATTTTGTGTTGTGTTAATTATTATTATTATTAGTACCTTCAACATTTTTCGTTATCTTTCGTTGTTCAAAAATTCAATAAGGACTAGCGAATATTGTGCAGAACAGTATCCTTTACGGTAGCAGCCAAATCGACGTTCCTTTCGAAAACTTTACCAACAATTTAGATAACACGATTGCTTATTTAAGAAGAAAAGAACAAAGGAAAATATCATTATTAACGGAGAGAGAAATTCTAATATAGTAAAATAGAAACTTCTGTAATCGATATATGCAGATATAAAGGTTACAGCCCGCGGAGTGATTCATTTATTGTTTAGTTGTTGACACGGTCTGGCAAGAGACAAGCGAAATGTTACTGAACTGTCATTTAGTTAAGAAAGTTTGAAACAGTTTTCTATAAGTTTTGTTGCGTGCGATTTTCAAGAATGAAAAACGGTGCAAGCGGCTGTAAAAATTCTCCGGATAGTTTTTGTTTTGTTTGTCGAAATATGTTACAAAATCGCCTTTACGTGAATTAATTCAAAGATGTTATGAACAATATTTTGGCTTCAAAATTAGAAATCAAGACAAAACATGAGTACTGCATATATGCTGTATTTCGTGCCGTGTCAAATTAACTGGAACTCCTGTCAGAAATGCCGATGATTTGGCGTGAATCAAGAAATCACGTCACGGATTGTTACTTCTGTCTTTTAAAAAATGAAGCGCTTTCACAAAGAAATAAATACATAGTATCCAGACATTCCACCTGTAAGCAAACTGCTGAAAAAAACGGAGTGTGAGTCTCCAACTCCAACGCATTGAAATTTTTTTACAAATTCCACGAACGATGTTTTAAACGTGCCATTTTCAAGTGATCCGACGTATGTTCCATCTAATGAACCACATCTCATTACTCGATCAGATCTCAGTGACTTGATACGGGATTTGGGTGTAACCAAAAAAATCACAAATTTTGGGATCTCAATTAAAAGAATGAAATCTTTTACATTCCATTACAAGAATCTCTGTATGGAAGAAACGTTCAACTCTTTTGTGTTACTGTACTGATGTAAATCGACTTTTTTATGAAATAAGTATTAGATATAACCCTTCAAAGTGGCGATTATTTAGTTAAAATGTAATGAATTATAACGGAACAGGAGCGAAGGAGGGTGCATTTATATATCTTTGTATACAGTGAAATGTCAATTTCTTGAATAAAAGGACAGGTTATTGTAGAAAATGAGATAACACCGTAAAGCAGCTCTTTTGAAAGAATTTTACTCAAACGGGAGAAAGGAAGGATTTGTCTGGCGAACTAAGTGAAAACCAATTTGCATTGAGTGAGGATCGAAAAGGGTGATGATAGATAGGGTTCGGTGGAGGAAGATAATAAAATAAGCTAGGGTCTCCTCGTCTGATTGTATTACACATACACACTACTGCGCGAAAAGTGTGAACCCTCATGTCATTTACATCGTTAAGTATACCGTTTTGTACAATAGGTAAGTATCTAACGTGTGCATGTAATAACATTTTTAATAAAATTAAACAAAATATAAATTGTACAATAACTGGAAAAAAAAATTTACGATATTTTATTAGTTCAACAATATACCATCTGTTAGCGGGACTGCCAACAAAATATTTTGTTTAAATGACTTAAAAATAGTTGGTTGTATTACTAAATCATAATTAGAGGAATGCCTTACAGTAACATATTTTGTAACCACTTTTGCAAAACTCGTTTTATTAATGCAATGATACTACATAATCTGTAATGTTTTATTAAATTTAGTCCAAGATACTGTATTAATATGGAAAACTGGAAAAAGCAACCGTTTACGTCTGTAATCAACATCAGTTTTATTTATATATGTAGGATTTAGAATATTTAATCATTAAATTAAAATATTCTTATTACTACTAAAATTGTGAAGATTTCTATGGCAGTAACTATAAGATAAGATAAGATAAGTTTTATTTTCAAAGCAATCACTATTACATACAGAAAGTCAACAAAAACAAAGAAAAAATAATAACTTAAGTAGAATAAATGAAAGAAAGATGATTAAAGAAAAAATAGAAAATCAAAAAAAAAATACATGCTTATATGAAGCTTGAAATATGCATAAATTATTTATAATTGGTAAAGAAATGGTAAAGAAACAAAAATCCAATGGATTCCTATGAATAAGAGTTTACCTTCAAATATGAGCAAATACCGTATTACAGAACGTATTACAGAAATCGCCGTGAAGATGGCGCCTCTTCTATTTCGCACCAGCAACAACGCGTATTGGTCATAAAAGGCACTAACAGTGAGGGTTACCATGATACAAGAAAATAAGGTATGCTCTTGCGCATCTAGGTGTGACGTATTTGAGCGCCAAACAGTACTACCAATCCAATAATTTAATAGATATCACCAAATACAATGATATCACCAATGTAAAGAAAATTAACTCCCATTTTTTTTTTAATCTATCTTATTAAAATCAATAAAACTGCTTTTTTGCCATTTCCTTCAATCAAATTTGCATTGAAACAAAATTTTAGATAATTTACATTTTTAAATGTAATTTTCAATTGAAAGCAAAATCGTTATTGCTTTGTGATGAGTGATTCTGTTGACGTATAGTATTTTTTGCCTTTAGTATAACATTTCATGTTTACTTATTTTAGTGCAATGAAGCAAATAAAGCATTAATAATTACAAGCTTTACTTTAACTGGGACATGTTCTACACTTCTTTAGCTCTTACCTTCATACTTGTTTGTACTTACACGTACTAAAATTTCACTAATTGTAAGTGGTTCATATTTTTTTTAATGGCAAATGAAATATCTATTAGTCTGGTACGAACATTAATGCAGACAGTGTTGAAATAAAAAAAAGAAAGAATTAATTAACGATTGTGAGTGCAGTGTTTTATTTTTCCTTTTTTACAAATTCATTTATCAATTCCTTTTATTCTACTCCCTCAAACGAATGAAAGTCACTCAAGAATTTCCACTACAACGTTTATAAACAGTTTATCCACACAAAACCACAAAACGAACTTATAACACTTAACTAAAATCACTATACACGTAAATCGAAACTACTACAAGCATAAGCTGACACAAAACATTAAATAAAAACTAAATAAAGAGTTCTAATCGATTTAAAAATAAACTGAAACTTGTTAAAATAAATATAGTAATTTGGTAAATACATCAACAACAATGGCGACAGCCGAGTGATGACGTATCTGAGGGCCATGCGCGAAAAAGACGAGTTTTGGTTTTCAGATGAGCATACCTTATTTTCTTGTATCATGGAGGGTTACAAAATATTAATGTAGTGTATTTATTAGTTAAATACTCAAGAGGAGCTGTGAACTTAAAATAACGACGCGTGCCATTGCAGTGATGTCAATAAAACTGCTATTTTTTATAGTATATAGAGATCTTCTTTTAAAAATATTTTAAACTTTATATTATGAATAGGTATGGCCAGATAAAAAATGTAGATACCTACATACAACACTATCGTGCTTGAACATACGCCTTATATAGCTTGTGGTAACAATATAATGTTGACCAAAAACATTCTGTTTTTAGCTGAACACGATTTTGTCATTTAACACAACAAAAATAGTTATTTTTAAATAATAGGTACTTGTTCATTTTAACTTCAAATGTTTAAACTTCTGCTTTTTATTCTAATTAATTCTTTTGTTAGATTTGACATGAAATTACTCTTTATTTTATCTAGGACACTTATTGCCCTAACAATAATAATTGAAGGTTTAGATGGAATTCCCTCAATTGCTAAAACAACGGATGCTAGGAATATTATCAAATCTATCGGCCTTATGCATAGTCATATTTATAGCCACTATGATGTTACTTAGACTCTATTAAGAAAACTCTTATTTATAGCCGAATTTAGTAGCGTAGTAGGCTTAGTTGTCAAACCAAATTCTTAGTAGAGATTTGGTGTTTGTTTTAGGAGTGAGATCTATAGTAAATCTAATCTAACAGCAAACAATTTTGTTTGGCAGACTAGTTGCTACAGTATTTTCTGAGTTCCGGAAACCTTACTTGCTACTATAATTAATTGTTATAAGTGATAGCAGTCAAGAGAAGAATAAATATGCAATTTTTCGATGTATGTATAATATAAACACGTACCTAATAAATGAAATAAATACAATAATAAATCAACAATAATGTTTTCAATATAAATAAACGATGTTTTTTAAACTACAATTTTGAATATAATTTTCTCGATATACATATATTGCCATTTCGAATGTAATTTGCTGTATAGATATCATTATTATAGCTTCTTTCACCAACAAATTATTCTACAAGAAAAAAAAATCAAGAATTTATAAGTACAACTGTAATAAACACATCTACCTCCGATCTCTTGTCCATCGTCTAGAATGATATGGGTAGTAGTAATAGCTGTGATAGCAGTTTTTTTTAAAAAATATAATATATATTTTATATATATTATATATATAATAAATAATTATATTGACGAAAATTAAACCTTTTGGTTATTTGACAAATATGTGGACTATTTAAGTTAAATATGGAGAAAAAGGTTTAACCTTTGAAAAAGACCTAAATTGGTATGAGTAAGTGAAATTAAAAACAAATTGGGGCCACTAACTCACGACTTTTATTTGCTACTACAGTAGTAATAGCAACTGTTAGAGTTTTTGTTGTTTCAATATTCAAATGTAGCCAAGCGAAAAAAACACCTAAATTTATTTTTTATAAACTAAATGTCCTTCCGATGACATTTCTTGGTGAAATATAGGCCCTATTATATCATTTTTTAGCATTTGTAATTCGGTTCTATAAAGGAGTTAACAAATACCTTCCACTACTTCCGCTGGAATATCTATGAACCCTTTTTTCGTATTTTTTTTTCCTATAAATATTTCCTATAATTTTTTCCAGGGAACTTTCCTTTTTAATTTACTACTTTTCGCTTAGCCTACGTTTTGTGTGAAAGTGCGCTTAAATAATAATTTATAAAAACACGTTTTATAATAAGAAATAGTTTTTAACAACAGCGGCGTAATAAAACAAAAATTGGAAAAAAAGAACTTTGAAAACCGTATGTTGAATCCGTTTAGAATTTAAATCATTAAAATTTCATCAATCAAAATAATTGGGTATCCATAATACTACGCATGCTCGCCATTGTTTATTACAGGCTTTTTTGCTTTTATCGTCCTATTAGTAGCCACTAAAACAGCGTCTATGAATGAGATGAGCAAGTATGGTCTTAAAATGGTCTGAGTGGCTGTTAAATAATAACGTATTAACATGTAACTAAGGGGTTGACTATGCATAAGGCCGTATACCGGGTGTCCAGCCTAAGATGCAACGGTCCATAGCCGATTTATTATTGTTCTTTTGAAAAAATGTTTCAAATAAATGTTGCCTCAAATCATATTCTACACATGTTAAATTGAACACTATAGCAATTTTTACATAAAGGGATGTAAAATTTAATTTTCTTTCGATTTTACACGGGTATCATTGTGTCTATCTCCAACGGTTTTGGAGATATTCGCGATTTTTCAGTTTATCACGATAGATATATCGTACGCGCTATTCTAAATGCGCCCGAATATTCCCGAAGCGCGCCGCTCTTTATGCTGGCTAAGCGACGATACGAAGTCCCGAAGACCGAGGTAGTCTGATTTGGGAAACGCAACGCATTCATTCAGGATGATCGTATTTAGAAAATTTACGTTGTGTCTGCCTATCTAGTTAGAAGTAAAAAAAATCGCATATCCAACATTCGAAATAGTCACTAATAAATTATTTGTCTTTTGTTTCTTCAAGTAATATTTGAATACTTACTTCTGCTAGTAATTGCCCCAGATATTTTCAGTAAACGTCAGCAATAATTGGTGTTTGTTTAAAATTGTTTTTTTAATGAAAAGCAAAAGGGTTTCGAAAATGGAAATTAACAAAATAAGTTTCAAGTAATAAAAATATCCCCGGCTAAAATTGTGATTAGAAGTTATAAAATAAGTGAAAGGAAAAAAAAGTGAAAACAATATTAGTTCCAGCCAAACAAGTGCTTAAATAAAAATGTACAATCAATACACGACATAACTAATTATAGCAAAAGTACACCAATAAATGGATGTAATAATGGCATGAATACGTCGGCCTAACGGTAACGCATCTGCTCCCCTGCCAGTTCCTATTTGACTGGTGCTTATTCACCTACTCAAGCGATAGATATTACGTCCCCACTCCCGATTTTTGCGATGCCGGTAATTCACGATGTATCTAGTGTTTGGGGTTGATTCGGTTTTAGCTGTATATTGCGAAGCGCCGGCCACCTTCTCCTCGTATTTCACCAGGCTTGGGATTGGCAGCAATAATACTGACATGCTTAGAAAGTGGCCAACAGAACACAATAGAACTACTGGAAACAAACAAAACGGTCTAAAAGATCTTGAGATGTTTGAAGTGGCGTCTTTAAGGTCAAAGTAGGCTCTGCCTCACAATACTGTCGAAGTTCTTCAGTTTTTGGATGTGTCTTTTCCGGATCGCTGCATTGGACGTGAAGGACCTGTGAGATGGCCTCCGAGATCGCCAGATCTTGCAAGCATGCTATTTCTATTTTATGGGGTTTCATTAAAGATGAAATTTATGAAACGCCACCAACAACCCGTGATGATATGCGCCACCGTATTTTAAGAGCGGTTCAAGAAGTCACACCAGAAATGCTCAGAAATGTTCAGAAGTGTGCAAAAGCGATTTCGATTATGTAGTGCCGAAAACGGACAGCATTTTGAACATTTAATGTAATAGTGTTATACAAATTCTCGGTACAATGACAACACTAGCGTTTAAAGTGTAGCCTGTTGCGAGCAAGACGCTCGATGTGTATGTACGCCATAATTGGATAGAGTAATGTAGTTCGAAAAATGTGCTGATTGATTGACATAACAGTAATGTTGTGCTTTCTTTTATCTTTGCTATGTTCATCTCCGATGTTTCAGAACGCGCTTTAGTAAATTCTACATTTTTTTAGTTTCAAGTTTTGTTTGTTTTCAGTGATCCTATTGCGTTCTGTTGGCCACTTTCTAAGCATGTCAGTATTATTGCTGCCAATCTCAAGCCTGGTGAAATACGAGGGGAAGGTGGCCGGCGCTTCGCAATATGTATCTATCGTGAAAAACTGAAAAATTGCGAATATCTACAAAACTGTTGGAGATAGACACAATGGTACCCGTATAAAATCGAAAGAAAATAAAATTTTACATCAATTTATGTAAAATGCTACATAACGTTTAACATTTTTGTTTGATTATATTCAACTAAAAATCTTATTAGATCCCTATTTTTGTGTTAATATCTTTCAGTGCATTACAGTAGAAAAGGGAAGAGATGAAAAAATGTCATGGAATAACAAAGTTATTGGTGATATTTTAGTCATGTATTTTAAAAAAAAGCTCCGTTCAATTTTTCAATTAAATCAAGCGAATCCCTATATTTCATACTATACGAGTTACTGATCCAGTGCAGGCGTGCTCTCGGATAAGCACCTATGTCATCGCATATATTGATTTTACTAAACAATACGTCTAACTGTCACCGTTGACAATTGGCTCCGTTCCGTGTCATTTGATAGGCGCGTATATATTGTCGAGTCCTCACGTCAAATTCACTACCTTCCGTTCGCAGTCGTCCCACGTTCGCGGGCGGCGGTGGCGGCAATCGGAGCGGGAGTACGGGGCCCGACCGAGGGGGGCGCACGGGTCGCGGATTCGTCGCTCTAATCCGACGTACGAATTGAATTTATGAATGCTGCCGATTGTTAGCGGGCGGTGGGATGTTGCTCGGCGAAGCGCTGACGTCCCTCTCTGACCCGGATTCGATCGGGGATTTGCTCTGATTTGATGCGCGAGATATGACGACGTGGTAGTTTTAGAGTGGGTTAATTTTTGATAAGTGAGATGTTAGTTATTTCGGATAGTTGAACATGTACATCAGCCCGTTAATTAGGGGAGTATTTTTGGCGTAATTAATTCTATAATTGATGGATTGTGTTGCCCAGTGACATATATTATCGCGGTTATTTACAAAAAACATTTGGATGAAATTGAGTAGAGTAAAATCATAAAGTACAATATCATATAGGTACAATTATACTAAAACGTGCAGAGATTTAATGCCGGTCCGCGGGACATGAGGGTATTTGAGTATTTCCATTATTATTTTAAAAACCTTTACACCACTATGTCATTTTTTTTAATTCTTCTTCTTACGATGGACTAGTGTCTTTGTTGGGGGTCTAAAGTCATGGAAATTTGTCTTTTGCGTTTTTTGTCTGTGAGAATATATGATAAAGCCGCGTCCACACATATGGAGTTCGCTGAACTCTCAGCGATAGTTTGGCCAACTACCTGGAATTGGCCAACTCCTGGTAGTGTGGATGGGGCATTCGGGCTTTGACGAATTGGTGGGCAAACTGTTCGTCTACACTCGTTCTTAGTTGAAAATTTGACCACACAGGTAACCCACACAGGAATCTAGGGAGCAGAATTATTTCGCTGCTGTTTTCAAAAGTCAGCATTCATTTTGTTCAGTGTGGTAATTATGAGATCATACACAGTTTTCTTGTTGGAAAGTTGATAAAGATATATCAAGACATATTTGAATGATAAGGACAGTACTCTAGTAAGTGTCAGTAAAGACCTCCAACTGAGCAAAATTGTAATTCGTACAACTTCAACGCATTTACAGTCTTGCTCAATCAGTCGTCTTTGCTTTCACCTTTACATGCATACGTCAAAAAATTTTGAAAGGCAGTTATGGTTATTAACTAACAAAATTTTCAAAATTTATACTAACATTCCCACCTATGTCTATATAGCGTATTTATTATCTATGGGCTTCATGTAGCAATGTTGTTATAACCCTATCTGCTTTCCTTACCCTTGTGGTACCAGAGAACAACTTCGGATTGAAGACGAGAGAAGGACAATACATTGCATTTCGGATGTATTTGAAAGATTTGAGAGCTGTCACATTGCTGTTCGCGTCTCGTATACAGTTTTTAAGCCGTGCTTAGTGACAACCGTTACCACAGCAGGTACCTAACAGGTAGAATTACAAATGTCGACACATGTCATTGTAACTATAACATGCGATCGTATGTATGCCAGAAAAAAAAATGTTTTTGAGAAAGCAAATTATTTTTTTTTTGCTTCTTTAAGTTTCTCCAATAGCCAACGATATTTAATTCATATTTCAGAAATATTTAGAAAATATTAAATCTTCCTTGAATATTAGTTATATTAACGTAACATGTATAAAATATATTATACCCACGAAATTATAAGGAAACATTTGCAATATATATTTTTGCAAATGATTTCTCAATGTAGTTTTCTTAACTCTGCAAGAATATTTTGCTTTCCATTTCTGTAAATATTTATTTCATGTAAAAAAATGAGGGTTCAATTTTTGCTTTTCTACATTTGGTGCGTAGGACTAATAATATAAAATGGGTAAAATATGCATACATATTATGTACCTATTTAAAATGATAAGTTTAAAGGATATATGATATTAAATTATGATTTAGTTAGTGTTTAGTTGAGCGCTGTAACTTCTATTAATATATCTGCGTTTACGTAAAAGGTATTTATATTACGTAGGAGCTAAAATAATTGCAGTGAGGTAACTGCTACATGCATCCATACACACCAAATCAAAAGCAATAATATAATTCGTAATCCAGAACGATATATACTCCTACTTCATCTAACTTTAGAATGATTTTTTTTTTTTGATTTTAATTATTTGTCTTATTTACTATATTATATTTTTGAGGCATCATTGATTATGAACTTGTATGGTGAGTGTGAAGAAACAAGTTCTTAGCTTTTAGATACTTCCAGGTATGTTGTTCTTTTTACTTTCCGGGAAAGTTTCATATAGCTTTTGTTATCGATGTTATACATTCTAATAACCAAGATATATAGGTTATTGTCTACAAACAATTTTAGTTAATTCTGGCAAATTAAATAGCTTTGCATGATTGCGTAAAAAAATCTCAATTTTCGTATAAATAACATTTTACAAATATTTTAAAAAATATCAAACTTACATTGATTTAAAATATGAAGTAAATATTTCAATTCTATGATTTATCTGTATTTAGATAAAATATAAAAAAATATATTCAAAAACCTCTCACAAAAAATATTTATCAAATATATTTTTAAAAATATCTCTGGTATATTTGTGGCTGTTAGGGTTGTATGTCATATGACTACATAGTCTACTGCAGTAATAACGATTTTATGTAATGCATTAATCTCATTGTTAATAACTTATTGACTCATTTCTAATCAATTAACAGACTGTGTTTTCATTAGGAATAACCTTCCAAAGTAATATTGAAATTAACTAAATCAATAATTAAAACTTGATGAAGCGGTTATCAATGCCGTTATAATTTCTTGCATTGTAAAATTCATTTAATTTTATTGAAGGTGATAGTTACCGGACTGTATTTAGCAATATGTTTTGGCTTAAACGTGTACATTAATATAATTTTTTCTAGCATTTTGGCTGGTCACGTCTATACGTTTTCTATAGGGTTCGTTAGTTGCGGAACATTCAAAGTTTGACGAAATACGCATATGCAGACGTGACTTACTCTCGTTTAATATAAGTCTCTGGATTTATTTTGTTTTTGACAAAATGACGTTTTACCAGATTATATTTATATATAAGCTCTGGCATAACATTCTAGACCAGTCTAGACTTACGACGATTTAAAGGAAAAACAATCTTTATCTAAAACATTTTCCCACATTCATCCCACAAGTCAATAATTGTAAGTAAAATTCACCAAAATCTTAATACAACCAAAATTTTAAATAAACTCGTTATAAAAATGCCGCATATTGTTTATGCTTCTTTGGTATCAAGATTCTATGGTTTATAATCAAAATATATTGGTGAGATTGTATATTCTAATTAACATTTTATTAATAACACTTAACAAACTTTTTTTAGGTACACTTTTGTGTAATACATGCTTTCCAAACGATTGAGAATTTATATTTGAAAAGCTCTTTCAAATATTTGAAAACTTTCTATGCTGTTTCTTGCAAAGATTTTGCCGATTACCGAAGAGCGAGTGGGTAAACAACGTGTAAATTACGTTGGTAAATATTCCTTTATGCGGCAAGAAAACAAGGATTTGTTGCTCAAGTAGCTATCTAGGCCAGGAAAATATATCCAAAATAAACACAAGCTGATTTGGGATTTGATTATAAGTTCTCGTCCCAATAGCCAGCATACTCTTAGAATTTGTATTAAATTTGATCTACTCTACGTGATGTTTTAATATTAATTTATGTATAACATATATAACAAGGGGAATGATGAGGTTGATCAGAATGATCGATAGAAATTTATCATAAAATTTATACGATAGATATCTTAGGTACTGGCCAGTACTCTCCAGTTTGTGCTATAAATGCAACTTTCTTTTGTATTATTTTTAAATAAGATATAATCATCAAACTTACTAGAGAATAATACTGATAATGGGTTATGATATAATATAAAACGTCTGATTTGTTATTAAATACTTACTTCTTTTAAATATAGGAAAAGGAACTGAGAATATCGTAGTACGTCATCGTAAAGTGAATTGCTGCATCTAAAAATCGATCGACGGCAAGAGGAATTTAGCAGATGGGACTTTTCAGCTTGCTGTTGTAGTGCGAACAATACGCTGTTGGTAGTGTTATTATTAATTCATACATTTTGGGGGTCCGTAAGTGCTCTGTGCTGGAAAAAGAATGATAAATGCTTTCTGTGGAGGTGGTTTAGACGTGTTGACAAATTAATGATATTTTTTTTCGTATTATTTGGGTGTCACGACGGAAGCTCGACGAAATGATGGGAAAAAGTTCGGTAAATATTTTATATACGCATGCTGCTGCGAGAGTAATGGAAAAGTGATTATTGCACGTAGTATAAATGTTTTCTCCTTATATTTTGGCATTATTAAACTCGAGAATATAGTGATAGAGTGTCAATAACGAAAATATATCAAGGGAAGAACATATATAATAAGTAGTTAAAGTTAATAAAAATGTTGCTGCAGAAAATCCATTGTAGGAGACAAAGGCATAAGACATTCATATATACTCCTACATGAAAGTAAACACATGTACGTAATAGTGAGGTAATATGGAAAGAATGTGCCTTATCTTTTCGGGTCAAAGATAATAATCAATCTAGAAATTTCCCCTAAATGGAAGGCTGAAGACAAATAGCAATTAACAGATATCAGATAACACAAAGTAAAACAATCCTGGCAGAAATGAAATTGATACACGTGCTATCTGTGAAAATTACTTTGGCAAAAATAATTATTGTGTCCCTACTATGCCCTGCTGATGTAGGAGTACGTTGGCGGTGTTAAAAGCTCTTGAGATTCCTAAATGTGTTCGATATCGATTTGGAACCACAAAAACATTTTAAATACATTGAGGATGATCAATCTTTAAGAATGATGTATTAAAATTGACAAATTAACTTATTTTCTTTATTTTAATATACACCTTCCAAATGAATTATATTTTTTTTGAAAAATACATCTCATATACATTAAAATAAAAGAGGTCATTGAATAAAAAAAAACTGACAGTGTTCATTTAAGCATCTTCGTAAAAACGAAGCATAAACGGCATTCAACTTACAACATAAAAATAATGTTAATCATAAAGAAGTTCCACAAGTAATAAAACTAGACATTATCAAGTAATTCCGACAAGCTACTCAATTCGCAACGTTATAAAAGCAATTATAAGACATTGAAGGTAAACAACATAATAAGCGCTTTTTCGCGAGCAAGGTTTCAGATGTATTAAATTATATTACCATCATAAATAATTAATACGTTATGTAGACATATACATATGGCAATGTTAGTGCAAATTGTGCTAGTCACTAACCACATAGCGTTAGCCCAGTCAAACTAAAAATTACGGGAAGGAAATTTGACCTACTGACCACATTTCATTTTTCTTTGAAATATAAGCATATTGTCGTATGTTGTGCAATGCAAGGAAGGTAAATGCACTTACATAAAAGTCAGTCAGAGTCAGCAGATACGTACGTAAACCGAACTAAGGATCGTAGGTGGGGAAGCAGCAGTATAATTCTAATTAAGTAATTGTTAATAAGTGTTAGAGCACGTAAGATATAAAAGGAATAAGAGCAAAATAAAGTAACTTAAGGACCTACACACGTGTCTTTATTAAGGAAAAGCCCCTACAAGCCTCGAGTATCCGACAGATTTGGTGTCCCAAATTGGTGGAGGCGCCGGACAAGTAAGAAGATGAAAGTAAATACGACTAATTAACCAAGACTGTAATACGTTGAAGTTGTACGAATTACATTTTTTCTCAATTAGCTGTCTTTACTTTCATCCTTTCACTTACTAAAACGCTGTCCTTATCAATCAAATATGTTTATCAGATTGACATATTTTTAAACTTTTTTTACTTTTTTTTGGCTTCTTGATGCGGATGCTTACTTAAATTACTAGATAGCAGAGGGTAATTAAACAAACACACAGAGGTTTTAGTTTTTATAACAGAAGCAAATAAGTGTTCAAATAAGATTACTCAACTCAGGCTATCTCGACAATAACAATCAGTTTCTATCTATGAATCTGCCAACAACTGTGGTTACCCTATGGTTAGCCTAGTTATCATAATTTAAACGTCATTTCTCTGTACGCTACGCGCGACGACGACTTCAGCACCAAGGGTAAAGTACACTCGAACTAACAAAATGACGTGACGGACGTAACTAAGGTTTTACTTATTAATTTTATGCTTTTCATTCATTTTGCAATATATCATTAGCGTAACGAAAATCGATATTAAACCTAGATTTCGCAGTAAGGATAGTAACATTTTCTTGTTTTTGACTTGGTAAGTACCTGAATACATAACCACTATCATGAGGGTGTAGTAGATAGGGCTTTCATTTACGTATGCACAAATGGTAAACTTTATCTGTACTCTCCGAAGTTTCAGGCGGTAATTTCGTATTTAAGTAATCCTATTCAACCGTTAGAAATTGGATTCCCCGATAGTTAATTTATATTTGTCTCTAAGCGCGTTAGTTTATTCACAACTTTGTGTAACTATATAGCCGGAACTAATTCATTGAGGGCTAAATTTAACGTATTTATTACATAGCCCAAAGTTGAAAACCGACACTGGATAACTTTAATAAAAAATATGGTGGTGCTGTGTATATTGTTTAAGAAATACCAGGAATAGTTGGCACTTGGAACTAGTTGATGCTTCTAAACATTCCCGTAGTTTCGTCAGGAGGATAGTTGTCTGATAACGTATGCGTCTCCTCACTGTTATATCCGAAGAATCAAGCTTCAGTGTACTAACTTCTTGTAATGCCCAATAAGAAAATATTTCTCTTTCCTGCCACCTATTGCCTCAAATCATCATATCCATGATAATTGACCAATTTAAGCGTTTTGTAAGTTATAAACCCAAAAATGTAAGAGGATTGGTAAAATATTACAGGTATTTCAAGCCATTCTATTTAAATGGGAAGCAATGTGAATCTACAGCTAAAGAAATAAAACAAAAACATTGATAATATGCGAAAGTTTCGTTAGGTAACAGTGTTTGCATTTTTACGCAAGTAACAAGAGTAATGTGTTGCCAATAGTGGCTATTAAGTTAGGCTTCCATACACGCGGCAGCTGACAACAGCACTTGCGGCAGCAGCAGACGACAATGTATATCATTCATTTATATATCGCCAGCCACGCAGCTTATGAATGATATTACATGTCAATAGCAATTATATGGAGATCGTATTGATACTTCGTATTGTGCTTTCAACAATGGTAGCTGTAATGTTGATTCTTTATTTGAAATCTCGAACTTTCTATTTTGAAACCTGATATTTTTTACTTGAATGTACAATGGTTGAACTATGTTAAATTTATTTATCTGAAAGGTGGTTGGGGCATGTCGTATAGTTTTATCAGTTTGATAGCTACTTTTTAAGTAGTTATTTTTTTTAGAAAGCAGTTAAAAGGAATGGGGGAGGAGAGAGTTACTATTTGGACAAGGGTTGAGCTGTCAGTTTTTCCTCTTGTTTCTACTAATTTTAAACAGGAGGTTTTGATTGATTATTGAGGTTTGTGATCTTTACTCGTATGTTAGTGATATTAGGTTTTATGTTGTTGTGTGTTACAGATCTTCTGCTGCTAATTTCGACATATGTTAGCAATTTGAATAGAATACTTGACATGATTTATAATATTGAGCATAGTATTGTTTTAATGGGTGATTTGATTGTTAATTTTGCGTCTACATTTAATTTATGGTAAGGTAAGGTAATGGTGTATTTA
Organism: Protaetia brevitarsis; assembly: GCA_004143645.1. Lineage (NCBI taxonomy): Eukaryota > Metazoa > Arthropoda > Insecta > Coleoptera > Scarabaeidae > Protaetia > Protaetia brevitarsis. The sequence continues at coordinate 1,705,071 of RXPK01000059.1, forward strand.
TTATAGGCTGTGTTTTTGCTGGGTATTGTAGAAATATAAAATGTTTTCGTGATCATATGATATTGTTGGGTGTGGTGCCTTACTTCGATCACATTTCCTTTTCCCATAATTATGTGCATTTTAGAAATTTTTCCAGTAATAATGTAAATTTTATTGAAATCTTAAGTAATTTATCTTAGGATCAATTCTTTAAGTATAAAATGTAGACCTAGCTTTTGAGCTATTGTTTTTTGACGGTTTTATGAAATGTTTTAAGCAGTATTTTCGCGTAATAAGATCTAATAATATAATAAGAAAGTAATAATCTAATAATAGAAAAATCAATAAGTGTGGTTTTAAACATAAATGGGTCACAAAGGGTTCAAGTAATAATCTTAGGGATCTATTTATACTCCAAGAAACAGTTATGAGTAATATTTAATTAGAATTAAAGAAAAAATATAAATTATTAAAAGAAGCTAAGCGTAGTTGTATTCTTCTAAATTAATTAATTCTTTAAATTCTTCAAAGATCGCATAGGAAAGGAAGATCTATCACACAAATAATAATAAGAGTTTATTGCCGCTATTCATGAGAATATGCACATTATTATAAATTACATAATTGTTAATAATTATAGAAAAAAGTTTGAATTAAAACAGCACATAATATAAAAATAAGGCAAATTACATATAAAATTATATACTTAAGTTAATATTTAAGAATGACTTTACTTTTTGTTTTACTTTAAATTGAAATAAAGTTTAAAGGTTTAAAAACTGGTAACTTCTTATAGCTACTATCGTTTTATATCTCGGATTAGCCTCAAACAACTTCAACTTCGTTCTTCGTTCTATATTAAGAATATGCGCCTGACGTGTTTCAATTTTATTGTATAGATACACACATATATTTTAAATGAAGGTTAACTCGTTTGTTCCGTAAAAATATATAATTTCATAAATATACAATTGTTAATGTTAAAATATTTATTTTTTTAAACAGAGGTCCATATGATTCAGAAAATGATACCCCAATGCATAAGACTAATAATTTTCTTTTGCAGAAGGTACATTCGACTGGCATTAGGTGAATTACCCCGAAAAATAATAATGTAAAATAATTTTAAGCAATGTATGCCTTACTTGACTTTTGAACATATCATATATTGCCGACGATATCCTATTTACCAACTTATAACAGTGTGACTCAAACCGTAAAGTAGAATCCACCGTTATTCCTAAAAAAAAATGACTTCACTACATTCCTGCTTCACTTCCATATCGATGTGAAAAGTCATTGATTTATTTGTATAGCAGTAAGTATACGATACGATATAGTTTGTATCATCAGCGTATTGTGACAATATACTACGGGATGACAAATGAGCAAACATATAGTTTACGAAAAACTAAAACGATATGGATGCTAGAACGGAACCCTGTGGAACTCCGCATTTTGGCATCAGACAACCAAAAGCTTGCACATACTCTAGCATTTCTTTCCGACAAATTTGATTGAAGTCAATTACAAGTAATTCCATGAAGGCTAATATATTGTAATTTATGTAACAGCACCGAATAATCAATTACATCAAATGTCTTGGCTAGATCGAAGAATATTCCAGTACAATATATTTACTATCCAGCTCATTTTAAAATGTATAACAGAAAGGTCACGTACAGGCAAGAGATACACTAGATAATTTCAGAAATTGAATTGACAAGGTATAGCCCTCCTCAGGACTATTGCCTTTTGACACCAGTTGATTTACTGCAAAAAGTTTGATCTAGACAACTCAATCGATGATTGAACCAACCCATCAAAAGCAATTCCACGTCATCGATTTAAACCTACCTAATGATTTATTTAAAAATAATATTTTGTTCGGGTTTGTTTAAATTTCACAATGCCTTTGGAGTACTTATATTTATTAACTATAAAAAGTTATTTAGGTCTTTGTTACGATTGTATTATTTTATCATTTTCAATAAATCATTTACAAAAAAAAAGTTTTTCTTTGTTCGAGCTTTCGTTAAATAAATGAATCATTAGTCCCATTGTCAACCTTAGACAAGTACATATTGCTTGAAAAATAACACGCAAATTAAGTAGCTTGTTTCAAGCACTACAAATACGCAAGTGACTTGGGACAGTCCACTTTTTATTTTCATTTTTTTTAAAGTTCGCTTCTGTTCATGAACAAAAGTTGATCACAATTGATATTTAGAAATATTTGGTATGATTTGGTATATCTAAAATTGACAACACATTTAAAGCTTTTTGATCACAGCAAATTAAATTTCAAAAGTGTTCCAAGTCATCCGAATCCACCGTATTTGCACTGTTGATGTATTAATTAATTAGCTACAATTCTAATTAGTAACGAAAAACAAAACAGAATATATGCAAGAAAAAAATTCATATTTGTTTTAAAATTTTAGAAAAAAAGTCAATAAATTCATCATTAGTTTATACCTATTATAAATTAATATGTAAGTACCTTCATTATTTATTTCATTATATGGGTGCCTAAAAATTTTGTCAAAACGTGTATTTTATTTAATGAACAGAAGAAACCCTATACATCATTTCGAACTTCAAATATCAAAAACCCAAATATTAAATTAGACTAATTAAACCTGAAAAAAGGTGAATGGGTATATTTTTTTTCTGAAACTTCTTTCATACTTTTTGCGGAGTTTAACGTAATAAATCGCATCAATACACTAAACAAAGACGCTACAAGGAAATAAAGCCGACGTTGGAGCCATTAAGAAGAATTCGCCGAGAAAATCCGGTTTTCCACTCTAATTCCTGCGCTAGCTCATTAAGAACTGTATCGTCATTAATGTCGAGATATCGGTGCTGCCCCCTACCTCCTAGTCCCCTAGCCGGCGGTCTACCCCGCACATCTTTCATACTAAACGTTAGACTAACAAGGGAAAAAGGCGAATCAATTATACTAGAAAGTTTTCTCTGGTTCTGCTCTTTGCGCAGAATTTTAGGGAAAACTTCTTTCACCAGAGGCTTTTATTCGAAAAGATAATTGGTACGAGAGGGTGAGACCGCCCAACGCACCCCCCCATAACTGAGTCACTGGAATAAGGGTAATGCGGTTTTCCGGTTTTGACGATGCGAAATATGATTTCCAATTCGGTGATTATTAAAATTAGGTGAATTCACAATGGAATTGACAACTTAGGAGTCTTCGTCGTGGTGAAGGGAAGCGTACGCGAGGGGAAAGAAGTTCTCTTAGGAAACGTTTAATCGATACGGATGGAAATGTAATTTAGCAAAGTACAGATTAAATATTAATCGGAATTTCCTTCTATATAGCTGCGTAAGATTGAATCGGTGAAAGAATGGAACAAAACTATAATGGAATTAGCCGCATGTTGTAGTTGCACTGGGAAAAATAGCGCAATGTTACTAGAGTACTACTAGCCGTGTCTTTTTCAATAAATTCGCCCTAATACTCGTGTGTTATTTCCACGTTGGTGAAATATTTAATTTTTTTTAGCGTAAATTTGCAATAGTAGGTAAATTTTATATTGTAAATTCCCGCAATTTTGGGATCATTTCTATTAACGTGGAAGTTCTCACCTCTCTACCTCAATAGAATGTACAATTTTACTATTTTGTTGATTCATTCCTGTACATTGTTATTAGTTTCTCTAGATAGAGAAAAGTGCATGAATCTGTTTTACACAGTTTCGTTGTATAAACAGGTAAGTTAGGAATTTACCGACTAACCCTGCAAAATAAATTATAAAATTATTTCGGATTTATTTATAGCCCTCTACTGATCATATTAAATGTAACATTTTATCTTTTTAGTTACTTACTATAGTCTTTAATTGTGAGAATTTTTAGATCACAACAAATATTACGTCATAATTGAAAAACATTTAATCAATGAAAGTACGCCAATTTTTATTGACGCATGAAGCAAGCTTACATCCTTTGTGTTCCACATAAGACCTCTCCCAGAAAGAGGAAAATGCACACTTGAAGTTATACAGAAGTACCTTATGAAGACCCATCCCGATTCTGGCATTAAATCAAGCTCCTTATAGAAATGAAAAACCTATTACACCACCAAAAACCAAAGAATTCGCTTGCACCGAGTTTTTTAAGGGATAAATGTAGATAAAGGCCTTATGAAACAAGTTACGTACCAAACAAACTGCACACACCTCCAAAGAGGTCAACTACAAAGCTAAAATTTTAACAAAACAACTGGCTGCTGATAATCAGTCTGAACTTCATACACGAAGAGGAAGTAGGAAATTCTCTCCTGCCCTGCTCCGCTCTTCGGACTTAAACCCGATCGACCATGTGTGAGATGTGATGGGGCGCTACATAAGGCGTTTACCACAAGCAGCAAATACCTTGCAGGAACTTGGCCGTCTTCTACAGCAAGCCTTGGGATGAGATCCCACAAGATGCTATTCATCATCTTATTCAGAGCATGCTTCGCTGAGTTAGTGCATAAACAATCGTGGGAATGCAACATTTTGTTGATAAATTTTTGCTGATTGTTGGTATTTTCCCCAATTGTTATGATTTACTATTCAAAATTAGTAGTTATGATTTACTACTTGAAACTTGCCAAAATTTGTGATTCATCTCGTTCAAGGTGTTGTAATTTTTTTGGCACGTAGTTTATGTTATGTATTTCTGATTTGCATATTAATCACCCTTATTCATTTAAGATATTCCAGTCCTGTATTAACCAATGAATGTACTATTAGAGCACTTTATAACTCATAAATGTGGTCCGTGTAGTTTGTTTATAGTGTTATTGTAACATCAAATTAGAAAAACAATTGAAAAGCACTAGAAATTGTAAGACAGCAGATTATCTCAATTCGCTGTTGGTTATTGAATTTACATAGACTTTTCAAATATTATTTGACAGGTGATTTTTGTTTGTGTACTTATATGTAGAGAGTAAATCTTTTGTACTTGACATTACTATACACAAAAATTTATATTTTACATGTATCTACGGAATATAAAATCTTGTTTAAAGATATTAAATTCTGGGATAGTACACCACGGCAAAAAAATGGAAGAATTGATTCTTTTCAAGTAGCAAATAAAATTTTGAAGATTAGAAATAATTTAATAATAGAATTCGAAATATAGTCATACTTTGATATACAGCTGTAATATGCAAGATATTTAAAACATAAGCAATGAAATACCCATCATGGGTCCATCTTTATAAATTTTGAACGGAAGTTTGAGAATTACACAGTGACAACAAAGCTACAAATTGTGGAGACAGTATTGCAGTTTGAAAAATATCTTTGGAGTACACAATGAATGTTAGAAGTGAAATTAAAGAAGATGCTTATCAACATACTATGAAGTGGGCGTTCTATTTAAAAGTAGTGCTTAGATACTAAGTCTTATTTTATTTTATTTTTGCCAAATAAATAAATAATAAAAATTAAAATAGAAAATGGGAAATATAGTTGTCGGTAGGGATTTAATTAGGACTACTGTATTATAGATTTGTAATTATTTTTAATTCCTCGCAATAAATCTAATTCAAAAATTATTGTAAGTAGCTAGTATACCTTTTTATTTCAATATCAATTTATTTGAATAAAATAAATATGTTTGGGGTGTTTCCATCGTGTTTTGGATTGTTTTATTTAGGATTTAAGCAATCCAACATACGATCGAACCAGCCCAAACACCAACTCACATTTTAGTAATCCATCGTCATGAATCACTTTATTTATTAATTATTTAATTTCAATTCTTCAGAATATTACCAAGTTTTGTTTGCATGATTTTGAAAAGTCATATATGTATGTATTTTTTTGAATCAAGAGTCTTAATTTTTAAATGTGTAGCCAGAGCATCACAAGCAATGCATTGACTCTGAAGTACGAAACCGGGTCAAAAATTCCCTCCTTTCCTGATAACTCATCAAGAAAGCAAAAAGTCTTGTGATATCATTCTTCGGCTTTTATTTTTCGGAAAATATGTTATGTATACCATTGTTCCGCAAGATTTGGGTACTAGGCAAAACGATTTTGTTATTTCTAACAGATTTCCCAGAAGATTATTTAACAAAATTTTACTTTTGTAGGTCGATTTATATTTTCTACACTGGATCGTAAGTAAAATAGTATACATAAAGATGTGTGTAACTCCAACAAAGAAATCTATTTTTTAATGCTTTAGTGTTTTGGAAGCAGAGTTCATTATTTCAAATTGCTGAGACAAAAAGGTAGAGTACTATAAAATGGTTCAAAAACGTTCATTTTACTATTTTATTGTTGTAAAGTGTCAGTAATATACCTACAAAATGCTGGAAGATGCAGTAGAAAGTAACAAATTAATTTGTTTACAATCTGTGATTTGTAAAACCCAGCAGTGTAATACGATTCTACTGTAGTCGCACAAATATAAAATTAATATATTTTTTTTATCCAGTACATAAAATATGATCGAATATGTGTTTACTTTGACCATACTCTAATAAGAATAAAAAGTACATATTTACGCATCAAGTGGTAATACGTGAAAGTCACACACGAGAATAGATAATTATAAATATGACAACATTTCTTAAACATCGAACAACCATGCAAACATCTAGAATATCCTTCATGACAAAATAGTGAAAAGACAGAGAAGGTACATCAAAATAGACTGAGACAAGAAAATGAAAAAAACAACGAGAGAATAGTACAAGGAAAAAGTCATAACAAAGTCGAAAAAATCAAGTCAAAAAGCACACCAATACTTAAAGATTATTTAATTTAATATGTACCAAACCAAATCCAGCCAAAAGCGGGCCCGCTCAGCCCGCACTTCGTCTGAGAGCCTCGGTTCGGTTTTCAGTTTTCAGCAGCTTTTTAAACACGGTAGTATCAGCTTACCTAGAATGTTCATATCTCTACAGCGGCACACTAGATGTCAGACTGGTTTTCGGATCGCCTGTGTTTTGTTCCGCACTGCGTGCTACGTCACCGGCCCCCACTACCGACTACTATTGCCCGATGCACGACTCGTCGTCGCGACCGCGTGGTAGCGATGGTGGGGGGAACGGCCGTACCGCTTTCAACGCACGCCAAACGACCGCCAGGGGGCGCGCGCGGACACGCGGGGTGTGGGTCGCCCTCTCTCGCCGTCCCACTTTATCGCGGCGTCGTGGAAATTCCGAGCGTAGCGTCGCGCTCGACGCGGAAAACGAGGTTGAGGTAGCGGCGGGGTTCGGGTAGAGAGACGGATGACAACGAGAAAAGCGGGTAAAGGGGCCATCCGCGTCCCTGCCCCTCGCTGCCGTCGGTGCACACGGGGTGTACTATCGCGCGCGCGATGCTTAAAACCGTCCTTTGTCCTCGTCTATTGCCGCTTCTCGTTCTAACCGCTTCGAATACTCCTCTCGTATTTAATTTTTTCTTTTTTATTATCTTTTCGCGCCAGCGGCAGTAGTGGCAATCGAAATTTCGCACTTACTTGGTCGGGCAATTGACGACACGTCGTCTAATAGATGCAATTCTAACGGCGAAAAAGGGCGGCACTTAACCGCAAGAGCTCAAGAAATTGCGCGTAGATAAAAAGTTTGCTACTACATGTAGGATGTGTAAATATTCGCGAAAGACCTGTACGTGCTAGTGATGTAACGAATACGTGATTTTACATATTCGCGAATGCGAATGCGAATACGAATATTAACTTTTTAACTTTACTAGCGTCATCTATTAGTTTTCAGTTTACAACTATACGAACACTTGCATTAAGGCGGTACTTCAACCAAACCGAAATTCTATCGTTGACTGCGAAACGAAAGTTCTAACAGGGATGGTAAATGTGTTCCGCTTCAGCCGACGTAGTAAACAAAATTTTAGCCGATGACGATTAGAACTCCCAGTTTGGATAGATACCTTACTGTTTTTTTTTGCGTTGTACACTATTATAAGTTATCAGGGCTATACGTCGCAGGTCTATTTAGGTACTGAATATGAAATACGCGGTATTGAAATTTAAGTATTGCTATTATTAGTGTTACGTCCACATATTTAGGTTAAAAGTAGTTCCAAGAAGTTACGTATTGAAGGCATTTTTCCTTTTTTCTATTCTTCTACATTCTTACTGACAGTCAGCTTCTTCATTCATTATTTATGGCCACTACAGTCCTTTTGTATACCACACATGCAATTACTTTTTTCTATTTTGCGTTCATAAAAACGCAATTGTAACACGCTTTTGCGTATCGAAAAGTGCTTCATTGTGATACGCCTTTTTTCATTTCTATAGGTTGACTGTATTGAATACATTATGACAGAAAGCAAAATTGACGTTTAATGCATGTAAATTGTAAATACTTTAATCAAAAATTCTATACAAATTTAGTTTACATTGTTATTGTTATGAAACGTGGAATTACTGTATACATTTACACTGACGGAACAAGTATCTTGAGCATGTATTGTTATGCCAGGCAAATTCTTCGTAACAAAGTTTTGCTGAGTTATGTTATTGGCTTTAATGGTAGACTCTTGTGATTGAGAATCATTCGATGATATAACTCTAGAATGACCAGATGTACTTGGCCCTGATAAGTTGTGCGCTACAGCCACTTTACTTTTCATAGATGTTCGATGTAACCCTTAGCTACCGCCGATGACTTCCATCCACCATGACGTTTTATAGTCAGCAAATCACTGCCTGCGTCTGCTAAGTGTGTAGCACTAGAACGTCTGAAGCAATGTCCAGTATAAAGCTCTGAATTGGGCAATTTTAGAAAATCAGCTATTAATTTAGGCATTTTGCCAATCGTATTAATTCCAATCGGCACGATATACAATAACCATTGCGATATGTAAGGAAGAATCTTGAATGATTATATTTTTTGGTCGCAGGGCGACATATTTTTTAATTAAAGTAATCCATCGTTCATCCGTAATTGCAAAAACTCTTACGATATTATTTTTGTTTTAGGTACTGTCACCAAAATAATATCACTCTTAAATTCTAAATCATGTATGGACATATTTGTTAATTCATCTCGTCTACAGGCACCTGTGTAACCCATTATTAAAACGATCTAAAATTAAATCCATTACATAAAAAATACATTTTGCAAATAATATCGTACCTTTATTGCTAAATACAATGCGTCAGAACCTTCTTCTATAAATTTATTAATATCTTCAATGCATAAAATTTTAGATTCTTAGCCTCGTATCCTCAGAGAATCGTTTAAATAGGCTTGTAATTTAATATATTTTGATATGTCTGTATTTTTATAAATAGAAAAGCAAGAACGAAGCATGGAATACATAGACCATAAGGTAGAAGATTTTTATTTTTACCTTGTAATTCAAAATATGCCAATAAAATGTTTCAGATATTGTGTTGACATTATTCTGTACAGCCCATAGTTCAAATTGATGGTAGCATTTTTCATATACTGCTTTTGATTTTTTCGGTAATAAATTTATGACGGCGTTATCCGCAATTTCACGCAGTTGTGGTGGCGTACAAGATAAATTTGTCTCAGTATCACTCATTTTTTACCAGTTTACAGAGACTATATTATGAAATATATTGTTTAAACAATTTAAATACCGAATTTGAATTTGAATTCGTCAAATGTCAATTGTATGTCAATGTGACCAACTTCATATAAAAATAAAACTCAACATTTTTATGAATTTTATTAAGTATTTATTATCAATTATATGCAAATAGAAAAATAGTATAAAGGACTCGTTTCATAAGGCTTTTTGTCGCACTCGTTCATTAGAAAACTCGCCTGCGGCTCGTTTTCTAAACTTGAACTCGTGCGACAAAATCATGCCTTATGAAACTCGTACTTTAATATACTATTATAACCCCACTAAGGGAAAAAATGGTCAGTGTACAAGGGATTAGTAGTTTAAACCATATTATATAAATAGTTCTTGTCCGACCATCTAGCATCAATGTATGTACCTCTAAAAATTAGTGTTATATATATTATAAAAAAAAAGAATAACAGGTCCGTATGTAAGACTACTACTGTATACATTTTGTAATAATTAAATAATTAAGTAATAAAACCATTAACAACAATAATGTTGATCGTCTCGGGGGTGGTCGTGTTTGCGTTCGCGCAGAGGCGAACATCCCCGGATGGGAATGGAGTTGGGGAGGAGGATCAAATAATAGTTTAGTTTAGTTTTTAGCGACTATGTATTTATTACTATTATAGAGATGCTTTGCATTTACAATCACCGTTTTGTAAATATGTTTATACTTCTCATAATAAACTAAATCATCCATCCCCCTTTGTAAGAACATATTTTTTATAGAGATATTTTAACGTTTTAGATGACTTGCAAATCATATAAATAGAAGTTGTTTCTATTTTCTTTTATAGTTACCTAGTCGTTATTTTATTTTATTAATAAATATTGGAAATTATTAAATTTCGCGTGACAGTTATAAGAGAGAATGAATTGGCGAACCCGAACCAAATTTCATGTTAAATCTGCGTATATTATCGAAATACCTTACAATTGCTCGACCATCTCTAAAGTATTTGCTACAAACAGGAAAACTACATTTTAAACTTAGTTTATAAAAAACGCAATTTGTTATTCGGTAGATTTTCTACTGATAATAACTAACCTTTAAATGATCCAAAGTGAAAAGCAAATTAAACATTACCATCGAAATAGTGTATGTACCTAGAGGTGGAAGCCAAACACCAAATTAATTCACTATTAATTTTTGTGAGTTAGTTTCTTCCTACAGAATCTCGTCCAGTTGGTGAATTAGAATACATACAGTATGTAAATGTTACACAAGTATACATATAGTATAACGCCCACGTTAGGGCGCAAATGCTGTCGGGTATTTACGCCTAAACACATGATTTAGTTTTTACAGTGTACGTTTGAATTTACACGTATGCGTAAATTCCAAGCTGACGGGCTATACTACTCTCCAGTCTGAGTGCCTGTAAGATATGCAATATGTATTGAATTTTTAGTAAAACATTGGTGCTTTAGATCAAATATTTCTCCCTTAATGGCTATTATATAATATACTATTTTACATCATTAGATTAAGCATTGTTAAATTTAGGTACCTACACCGGGCATTTTCGAGTATTCAATACAAAATATTTGTTATATGCTTCTAAAAAACAGATAACTTTAACCATTTTACTCGAAACAACCGAACTTATTTGGTAAAATTGAAGTCTGTAGGTACCCTTATTCGTCTTTACAGAACACATGGTTTTTTATTTCAAGTCATAATTCGATAAAATAATAGCGCAGGATTTGATTTACTGAGGTCGTGCAATTGCATAGCTACAGTATCTCTTTAAACGCACACGCAGAGAATTAAATGTCTCCATCACCGCAGCGGAACTAGCCAAGTACAACCGAATCGTTTCGACTTTTTACGTCTTATTCTTGTCAACTCAAGTTTAGTTTTGAGGTTATTGGTGGTTATTATAATGTAAACTGCAAATTTGTGCTCAAAAAGTTGTTTTAGGATTTCAAAGAATTTAAATATTAGTTTTTTTTTTGTAAATTATCCATTTTAACAGGTAAAAGTTACCTGTTAAAATGGATAATTCGATATTCGCATATTTACTGCGAATGCGAATATTCAGAAACATGCGAATATTCGCGAATGCGAATGCGAATGCAAGTATTCGTTACATCACTAATACGTGCTAACCTTAGTTAAAGTCTTAGCCATTTATCTTAATTAACAGTCAAGCCCCTAAAGTGTCAATATTCAGTTAGTTGATATACATTTTTATCTAATTGTTTTTGCTAAAAGAAGCACAGTAGTATTCATACACAAAATAACAACCACCCACAGTCCGCGTACAGTTCATTGAAGTTTCTCGCCATATGACATCTTGGGGATCTTACCGACACATTAGTTCGCGCACGGGGAACTCGAAACGTTGTGGTTTTCCGTGTAGTGAAAAACGGTACATTAAATTCTATCAAGGCAAGCACGGCGCAAGGGGCAATCCACTTTGTTCAAAAGTATATTCAATGAGAACTTGGCACTGTAGTAAGTACGTCGGTCGGATAACGAACTGAATCCATGAATACTACGTAGCGTGGCATAATCGGAGTTGTGTTCAGGATATGTTCCAGTAACTCTATACGACAAATATTTCAGAATATAGCTTCTTAACATCTCTCGAGCCCTGTTTTGACTTTTTACGCGTATCTTAAACGCCTATATACGTTCAAAATCATCCTTCGAAATTCATAACGTTTTAGCGTATGACAGATGCCGCTGTTATTGAACGAAACCGGTCAAAATTAGACGCGCATGCCCGCTAAAACATGTCTCTATACATTCACTCATTTTGGAAAAAATAACGCGTATCTACCCTATTTTAGGGTTCAAACTGTAAGAGGAAACATGTAAGAAGCCTTTTCGACATGTACCCCACTCCCAAGTGGCACCTCAGCTTAGTAGCGATCGCACAAAATAGCCCAACTTTGACAACCGAAATCGATCGAAATCCGCGACTCTGACATTTCTCGATCCGCAGTGGCGTTCGCTTCCAGGTACCCACAAAAATTGAAACTTCGGCGAGTCTTTACCTTTTAAACACAGTTTATGGATAAATTGCTATACGACGCTGTGATGAAGACGTCGCGTCTGCGTCTCGACACTTCGCGTTCGCTTCCATACGACCTCTACTTTTTGAGCCTATTCGGGCAGACGGTGCGAGTGGACTCTAGCACGCCTTTAAATGGAGCGCGCCAGTGGTGTTAGACAAGGTTGGAGCTATCAAAATTTATTAATAGGAAGCACTTTTGTATTTTTTCAATTGCTAAGTGTTGAAAAGTGTAGTAGGGATACCTTATTGTAGAGCAATATTCAATACGGCTTCTGACAACCGTGCAATATAATGTCTTCATAGTCTGGATATTGTTGAATTTCTACAAGTTCTTATCGAAAAACCTAAGTGCACAAATTTCATTGTGTTTATGTTCTAGAAGTAGAGAGACAAATAGACTCTACATGTTCATTAAAAGTCAGATGGCAGTCAAATATTACACCGAGGTCTTTCATCTGCGTGTGTCTTATTATAGACTCCGAATTGATAATATACGTGTACACCAGTGAATTTACTATTTTAGAAAATGACACCACAGCACATTTACTGACATTTAAAGATATTTTGTTATATATACACCATTTTTTCATCTTGTATAGATTTTCATGCAAATTGACACAGTCTTCAACAGTGTTGTTTATATTGTAAATTTTCAGATCGTCAGCATATCCTAAGCATTTGCATGTAAGAGACTGCAGGAGATCATTAATATATATATATATATATTAAATAGTAGAGGTCCTAGGTTGGACCCTTGGAGAACACCAGAGTTCATAGGAAATTATACTGACGAATATCCAATATGTAGAACACGTTTGCTTTTCTCTCTGACAAATAAGATGGCATCAACTGTGTAAGAGACGGACTGAAGCCAAAACTATCTATTTTCGCCAAAAGAATGTTGTGGTCGATAGAGTCAAATGCTCTGCTAAAATCAGTGTATAATGTGATTCCTACAATAAACCATGAGCCCCGTCTGGTGGCATATTCTATCGGTTCACTGATCATATGTTTGACAGACTTAAAATTAAGATATATTTCTGTGTGGAAAGTTTTCGAAAAACAATTTTTACTTATATTTTGGTCTATTCTCGTTAATAGGATATCTATGAATCTTATACTATTGTTTTGGCCTTCTTTTCCTATTACGAATTTCTAGCTAAGTGTGGAACGAATTCATAATTCCTAATGTTATTTTTTTATTTTCAGGTATTGCCAAAATACAGTCATATTTTTTAAATCAGAAGATTTGAACATTGTTTTTTTGTCATCTAAGGGTTCCATTTTTAATTTCTTCATTACCTAATTTGCTACTACTGCATAATTTGATCCGCGTGCTGGATACACATGATCTATTCTATATGACAAGTATTTCAAAAATCGTTTTGGGATTCTCTCTAGTGCAATCTGTTCATAGTGATGGTAAGGATACCAAATAATAGATGCGTTCTCAAGCATAGTGCGAACAAACGCGAAAAATAAAAACTTCATGTACGTATTAGGAATCCCAAACACTTAGAGGAAGTGTTCCCAACATCTATAATATGATCACTGAAAGACAGTTGAGAGTCATAAAGTACCCCTAAATCTCGAATGCATGACTGTCTAGGTATTGGTATTTGGTTGACAGAGTAAGCAAAGGATATGACAATGTTGCATTTCCTGTGGGACACTACAGCACATTTGTTTATGTTTAGATGTACTCTATTTTGATCACACCAGGTATTATAGATATTAAGATTCTCTTGAAGTGTGACGCAATCGAATATTCTGGATATTCTAGAATAAATCTTAAGGTCATCAGCAGCTTCACATTCTAGTTTAGATAACAAGTCATTTAGATATATATTAAAAAATAGAGGACCTAAATGTGATCCTTGCGGAACACCAGTACTAGCAATAAATGAATTCGAGTTAAAACCATTGTATAAGACGTAACAAACGCGATTGCTTAAGTAGGATAAAATTAGTTCGGTAACTTGAGTAGTAAAACCAAAGTTAGACAATTTTTGAAGCAAATATGTGAGGTCCATGGTGTCAAACGCTTTTGTAAAATCTGTATACCTGACGTCAACTTGCTGACGATGTTCTAGCGATTCACTGATAAATTGTGTAACTTCAGCCAAGTTGGTTAACGTAGAGCGTCCGGATAAAAATTCATGCTGACGAATTGACAGAAAAGGTTTAACCATAAAAGATAGTTGTTTATGTAAGACATCTTCGAATATCCCAAAGTTCGATAAAATATTTATATGTCTATAGTTGTTTACGTCCAATATGTCCCTTTATTATTATAATGAGTAAAATTATTGGGTATTAATATGAACACCCAAATAAAATGCGCATTAGAATATGTTGGGGCACACATCTGAAGGCATCATATCGCATTCCTACTTCTTGCTCGTATGATATTGATTTAATGTGTAAGAGGGTGTTATGGGGTGACTTGTCGCGGAGGTTATATACCCTGCCAGAGAAGAACGTGAGGGAATTTATAATAACGGATTAACGCCGATATGTATGTCCAGGATATATCCGCAGCTATAATACCACACGATCTTCATGTCGGACTATATAGAATTGGACATAAAGAAGGATGAATATTTTATGCAGAACGTGTTGGTTATACGTAACACGATGAATAATTAACACGACGTACACGAATAAGTGCATTACGCACGTATGAAAAAAGCGACTGAGCTCCGCTTAGAACTGAACTGCGGCCTCGTTCAGCTAAAATTAAAATTATTTTTGCTTCTTAATTTTTTTTTTCCAATTAAAGTAAGTGCAAATCGTTGTTAAAATATTTTAGTGGAGAAACGGTTATATGCATCGTCCGCTTATAGTACTACAGTAATAGGCACGTATAAACCGCAATAACTGTGGCCATAAAATATACGCCTGATAATATTTTCTAGAATGTACCTATCACGTTCGCTTCTACTAATGGGTAAATATGTATCTATGACATTGTAATTTTATTACAATGTGGAAAAGAATATCTCTTTATTGCAATAGAGTTAGCTTGTCTGAATTTAAATGGTTTAAAAATACCTAACCGTGCAACTTATTTAAAGATTTCCATGTAGTATTGCTAACCTTGTTATTACTAAAAGTACAAATTAGCTCCATGTAAAGAGGGATAATTACATCTGCGATTGGAGAGGCTACCATCAAAGCGGAAGCGGAAGGGGACTTTTCCTGTCTGGGATATGCTGACGAATTTACAATAGTTGTAAGAATTCGAAATATCATTTGGTATAATGTAAAGTATTTAAATTCATTTTATTATTAAGTTGTTGATAAATACTGTGAGATCTGTTGCAACAGCGTCTTTCCACAAGAAAGGCAGTCTATTGTGTTCAAATTTCGCGTACTCGTGGTATTGCGATATTTATATTATCTTTCACTTTGTCCATTGTAAGCAACAATTGCTGACTAGCGGATTCCACGATACGGTCCGAAAGGCCGTTTGACGTTCGGAGAAGCAACGCAAAACGGTATTGTTGCGCCCTCTTGTAGAGAGAAGTAGAACGAGTAGCAGGAACGGGGGGAAGACAACGCGGAATAGCTTATAAAAACCCTTGACATTTTGTTTCTTTTTGAGTTAATTAGTTCGTGAAGTCTGAATCAGCTTCTGAAAAGCTCGCGATCTCCGTCGTTACTGGGCGTATCCAAATTTAAAAATTAACTTCAATCTTCTTCTATTAAAATTCTGTGATTTTCCTAAGTTTGAAAATGTGAGAACGGGAAGCAAAACCTTTCCTCGTGAAGTGATTCTGTTTATGTGTTAAAACCGTTCGAATAAATCTATTGTTTTATATAAAATTACGGGAAGAATAAACCTACACACAGGTTGATAAGTCGAATCAAAATTTCGCTTATTGAACTAACCTTTGTGAAAAACTCAAATACTGTATCTCGTTCTCTCTTTCTTTTGATTTATAAGGAGTTTAGGAAAATTGGATCGGATACATACCGATGTACTAAGAGCGTTCGAAAATCGTATCATTTGCAATATACTAGCGTTCGGAAATCTACCGGTACATACCCGTTCCATCTACCGGATCCATGATTCGTGGATCGAGAATTATAGTCGGTAGGTGAAAATGTACCGGTAAACATAACCTTCAAAAACCACTTGTACTCTTCTTATCTCTGCTTTATAGTTATACGATACGTTGGTTAGAGGTTGTTGTAGTTTGAATTTAAATATGAATAATATGAACAACGTAAGTGAGGCCCAGAACAAGTGGTCTGAAAACTTTATTAAAATTACCACTAATTTTATATCAAGAACATTTAAATTTGTTTAAAAATTCAAAAAAAAATTAATAAAACTATTTGGGGGATAATTGCTGAAAAAATGATATTCCGTGACGTGGGAGGATTGTGATCTTAAATTTAGAAATTTGAAGAAAACATACAAAAGGATAAAAGATAATAACAAACTGACCGTGAGAGGAGCCAAACAATGGATTTATTTTAATATTTTCGAAGAGATTTTTGGAGCAGATGCAGACTATTTCTTACCATCAGAATTATACGTTAAAGCCACCTTTTCGACATACTTTGAAATGCATTTTCGGTTCTTTTTATTTCTATAATTATCTAAAATGTTTTCATCGTCTATTATTTCGGATATTAAAGCAATTCTTTTAACTTTACTTTCTGATCCATTCTTTTATTGAGGAAATAAAATATAAAACGCATGTAAAAGGTAAAATAGAATATCTTTTAGGTTATGTAATTACGAAAAAAAAGATGTATTTAAAATGTTCGAAAATACATGTACCAGTCTCATCTATCATCTGAAGCAGCTGTTTACCGATAGGGACTCGGTAGATACCTTACGATCCAATTTTCGTAAACCCCTATAGTTTGTATAGTAAAATTTCACTGTGTTTATGTTTAACGTTATCATAATTTTTGTTAAAATTACCATTTCTTTTATTTCACTAAATTTTAAGTTCAATTTGTACCCTCAACAAGGGTTTCGGAGAGGAAACCTTTAACAGAGAGAAACGATAGTGGCAAATTTTAACAATCTTTAGGCAAATAGCAGCCTTGTTTGGACTGATTGAGAAAGAACATGGTTGTGAAAATATCTTTGGCTATAACCACTCGGTTATCGCCGAAGATATCGATAAAATCATCGCTACCAAATAAAAAGATCGTTTTCCAAAGGTGGTTCATTGGTCAAAAGAGCATATTGGGTTATCTGTCTGGAGTTTCGGGCGAGTATTTGGGCTGAGCGCCCTAAAAATAGCAGATAAATAACCCGCGTCCGTTGCATAGTCATTAGAGGGCGGTTTCCAAAAGTTCTGGTGGAACATATCTTAACCATTCTAAATACGGTTAACAAATGGTGCCATCAAGAGCGAGTATCAGTCAATGCTCAGAAAACAGAGGTTGTTACGTTCATAAGAAGAATTCTAGAAGGCTTACAACCAATAGTGATTGGAAGCAGTGGCAGCTCGTCAGGGGATGCTACGGAGGCTTAGCTATTTTAATAAAATAATTATTATGTATTAAAATAATATGTAAGCATTGGCTATATACTAAAATAAAACAATTTTGCAAAAAAAATATAGTAAACAGTATATCTATTCATTACTTAATTTAAAAATACAAGCAAATTTCCAATAATGCACACAATTTTACTTAGAGGCTAGCCCAAATTTGGCTACGCGCCGATGAAATCAATGCGTCCCCGTAAGTGCATGTGCACTTTACGTATGGTCTGGGGCTTGTCTCCTAGGCGAGATCGTATGAGATCGGCGTGTTATCGTGCGTTATCGCTAGTAAAACGTTTGTATGTAACTGCTCATGCGACAGTATTAATAAATTAGAAGTTTTATTAGGGAAGTTTTGTTAAGTTAATTATACACAGAAAATTGATAAAATGAACGACATAAGAAGCTGCGAAGATATTATTATTGAATGGCTACTCAGAAATTACCAAGTCCATTACTCATTTACCACTGGCACAAAGTAGATAAGTTTCACTTCGTGTTTTGCTGACATCGGTTTTATTAAACCTATTCTCTATTTATTGTACTATCAAATCTTCCGAATTGTGCGCAGGGACCAGTATATACACTGGAATTACTGCTTTCGTTCAAAATTGGAAAAATCACGGCCAGATACGAACTCATTCTCTTTTTTTAGGGGCAGGTGCGTACTTACTATGGAGAACTAGTTCCGCAATTTTAAAATTAGAAAATGACACAAAATTATTTTTGTTTATGTGCTGTGAAATAGAAACTGTTTTCAGTAACTACTTTAAATTTTTTAGCAAGATAATTTTGGTGCACATTTTCAGATCTTAACCAAATATACAAGGAAAAATTACCTGTATTGATTTACATCCGACATGTAGTCATCTTACCTGTAACAGAAAAATAATTTGTTAGTTAAGTACTTAAATTCCAAATATTGTTTAGTACACATAATAATGCAATAATAATCTATATGTCTATAATTAAAACGATGCATCATTCCCTTTTCGTATTTTTTGAATTAATGTTACAATATTTACTAGACTGACATTAATTGTTAATTTATATTATTAGAATTGTTTAGTTGGGAAACAAACTTAATGACAGAAGGTTTTACATTGCATAATACAAAGCAATGAAACGACTTTTAAGAGCAAACGGCCTTTTATCGCATTTGAGAAGTAGGAGACATTGTAGGAATTTCAGCATGGGGTATAATAAAAATTGGCTTGAGATAATAGTCACTTTACTGTTGGTACCCAAAGAAATATAAAGTAAACGATAATCCACAGCATACAAACTCAAAGCTATGTATCTATGAAGTGTCTAGAAACACACCAGGAAGACAAATACGAGAGCCTATTCAAACACCGAAAATAATAATAGAATCAGGCAGATTTGTGAAAACAACTTTGTAAGAGACTATTGCAGACAAATTTTCAGGAATTAGTAAAATCTCATCAAAATTAATAGATCTCTTACGAAAATCTACAGAAAAAAAAATGGTGCAAACAGTTAATTGAGGATCCTTAATTTATGCTGAAATTCACATCGCCAATAATGAAAAAAATTAGGAATAATTTTAAGTAAACTAAATAACCAACTTGATTCCGACAGATGATTTGATTAGTTAGAAAGGCTTTCCTGTAGCTTACTGAATGAATAATTTCCTGATTTTGCATGAATAAATGATTCTCAAAGACTATCTAAGCGAGCTTGTAATTCGAATTTTAATATGTCAACATCTACATCCATCAAAATCTCCTCAACTTAATACATAATATATTTTTTATAGAAAACAAATAAAGATTAATCATTATGTCCCAAATTGAGTTAATGATTAATGATAAAAAACAAAAGTTTTCAAACTCAATCAGTGTTACAGATATAACAAGTAAGCCAATTATATTTGTAACACTGATTGAATTTCAAACTTTTTGTGGAAGTCGTCAAGATTTATTTCGTGGACAATGTGGCTATTTTAAAACAAACGGAAATCCAAATTAAACAAAACGTTTCCACATTTATTTCAGTCTTTTTCAATTGTATGTAATCAATTAAATGACAGCAAATATTTAAATGAAAAAGTTTTGTGACGAATTAAGCCAGCAAACATATTATAATTTTGTAAAATGAACAAATGCAACAACACTCAACATATAAATATATAAAATATTATTGAGAGGAAACGTGAAAAATAAACATTGGAATTTCTTAAACACGTTAACCTATGAATAAATATAAGTGTTATTATAAAAGTTCTGTGCTTGTTTTATTTATGTTTGAGTATAAGTAAGATTTGTATACAGCCAACATTTCGCAACTTTAAACTATAAGTACAGCAAGAGAAAAAAGTTTCCGCGTAGCTTGATAGTAAAGAACTAATATCTGGTTGTATCTATTGCCACCAACCGAAAAAATACCTAAATTCTTTTTATTTGTTTTATGCAATTTTATGCATATTTTTCTTATTACTACCAAACAACACGGAAAACTTTTTCTCTTGCTGTACCGCTAGATAGAATTAATCTCAAAATATAAAAAAAAACTGTGTCTGGGTAACTTATTTGTTCACACCTTCAACTTTACAGTTAATGCCAAACATTTTAGAACAGCTTTTGTTAATTGCATTAACGGAAATATGAACGTAGGTGCGCAAAACTTATTTTCGTAACCAACGAAAAAAGGTCAATAAGTCAAGAAACGTAATTTTAATCACATTAAAGTTGTCAAGTTTCCATTTATCCTCATTTCGAAACACTTTTCTCTCCCTAGCGAGTACCTATCATTACCTAATAACGGTATCTCACAGCTTCCGGTAATCGATCTAATAGAATTATATAGCATCAATCACTGATAGTCACAGCGTCAGTTGCCGCGAGTATTACCAGCACATACATTCATACATACGTTTGAGCTGATGATATGTTATCAATCATCTCTAGTCACTAAAGTTAATGCACATTTGCGATATTTTTTTGCATACGTGCAATCCGCCAGAGTGAGCCATTTTTTCGATTATTAATTATGCATGGGGTATACTTTATTTTTTTTTTTTTGCGCAAAGAGCGACAACTTTATAACGAGAAAATTACAACTGTCAAAATTTAAAAATGGTTTTTCTGTTTATTATCTCAAGCAACATGTCGTATAATGAATGATCGAATGGTCGCTCCGTAAATGATGTGAAATAACCGGTTGTATTGCACCAAATAATTGAATGAATGTATAATGTTGGTTTGTATTATTAATAGTATAACAAACGATAAAATATTCGCGGTATGAATTTACTATTATTTTTATAATAACTTATTTGGCTAAACATTAAAATCTAACCTGTTATAAAAGCCATGACGTGAACGAAGTTACTTACTAGTGTCTTTCACGAAATGTTCCACTCACGTTATGAAGGCAACTTTGAGCATTCGTTTCATTCATTCTCTCCCTTCGCGCTGCAATATTCACTCATAGCTACACAGGCGAATAAAACTATGTTTATCCCAGCATTATAATATACACCATTCCATATCCCACTTTGGTATCAACTTTAATAATTGATATAGGATATTTTATAATGTTAGATTATCCTTGCTGTGTCAGCAGTCAGCATCATATACAATATTATCTTAATGATCAACGTCGCCTAACTCTCCAATTCCATATTGTCCTGTTCACCGATCGCAAACCTAGATCAAACCTTCCGCGATCTCCTTTGGGGAGTTGCCTTCCAGCTATCTTTTGCTACAGTTTGGTGCCCGTTTGTTTCCTGTTTAATAAGCCGCGTCCTTAGGAAATCATCTGCCATCGACGACAAGGACAATAGATCTTTGCTTCGTACAGAGCGATGCCCGGAGTGGTGGGCCATTATAAACTAACTGACCGTTGAAATCTGCGAGCCGCTATATTTAGAATATTATACGCCGAATGATAAACAGACAAAGGTTTGAGATTAATTTCCTCGAACAATGCCCTTTGTCCGGTTTATCTGAGCGCCAGCTCTTCATGCGTTACGGTGCTCTACAATTTAACGCCGCGCACACTTCCAACTAGCCGGGAAGTTCAAAGCGATTGTGACAGCCTATTACTCCGGTGTTTATTTAACGATATGAATTTGACCGTAAAGAATCTTGGGCGTGT
The DNA here is from genome assembly GCA_004143645.1 of Protaetia brevitarsis. Classification (NCBI taxonomy): domain Eukaryota; kingdom Metazoa; phylum Arthropoda; class Insecta; order Coleoptera; family Scarabaeidae; genus Protaetia; species Protaetia brevitarsis. Next base: position 1,727,313 of record RXPK01000059.1, read on the forward strand.
AATAATAATGCAAATAATAACGCATCCCTCTGCGTACAGCAACACTCATGCCTTAATCTTATTATTTAAACTGCAGGTAAATCTACATTATTTCAAGCGTACATACACTAATTTTAGGCACACAGGGTTCAAATTTGGTTGCAGCAGAAATTTTATTTAGGGGTTAGATACTGCTATGGTCTGGCACCCCGGGTTTCGGAAATTTAAATGTGTATTTTTATTTTTTCCAAATCAGCCTTGTCAAAACATGATAGATGTTTCCACAATTCTTATATTTGTTTATTTTTGCTAAGAATTTGATTTAAATTGTTAGTATCACTTTTAATTGTTCAGTTGTGTATAGTTAATTTCAATTATTTGTCAATTTTTGCGTACTCCCTGTATATAGTTTATATGCTAGTTTTTTCTTTGCGATGCGTTGCGGCCGTCATCGTTCACGAGAATGTAAATTTCATTATATATGCGAGTGGTTACTTAGAGGCCAGGAGTTACCAATGAGACAGAGCGCGGTGTATAGAATCTTGTTTAGTTGGTTGGTTAACGGTTCTGGTATTCTTTTTCATTGTAAGATGTAGTTCGTTGCTTTTGTTTTTAAAAATCGTCCATCTAGTAATTCGTTAATTAATTAGTGTTAGATAGTTGTGCACATATCATGTAAGGCTTTTTTATATAGATTCGTTTTAGAAGTAATCGCGTTTAGAGTTTAAATTTTTCCGTTTTTTTAGTAGTTTTCAAATTAATTTTATTTTATTCACCTCGGGATAGGTGAAGTGAGCTGTGAGCCTTGTTTTAAATTTCATTTTTGATTTTGGTTGTTTCTTTTAACGTTATTTTGAATTAAATTTTAGTTTGCTTTGAATTTTGAAACACGTGGATTTTTTTGTGGTATATGAAATTCCTTCTAGAACGAATTCACAATTTTGTGCTAAAAGATTTGCATTGTCCTTTTTAAATGTAAATTCCAAAGGGGTTATTTTAATCCAATACCTTCTGTATTAAGTTTTCCCTATTGTTATATTAATGTTTTTTTTTTCTGTTTCAATAAAGTTAACGATTTAATATATCTAAATGTTCTTTATTTTTGAATCTGCAATTCAATTTTTGGGGATTTTAAGGAAGTCAATTTTGGCAAAACGCCACCATTAATTTTAAAAAAAATACTCTGAAATTTAAGATCTCTGGCCCTTTTTAATTCATTTGCTGAGCTAGCTAAATTAATGTGTCATTTTAATTTCTTTAACTTGTACGCTTGGACAATAGTTCACAGCTATGTATTGAAGGGAAGGAAAAAATTTGTAAGATGAAATCCAAGCTCAGTCATGATTTCGGCAACCTTAGGAAATTCGCGAAATAAGTTGCCTACTTGACATAATAATGTCAGGATAATTTGACAATTGATATATTCTTATCTGGTATGTCAACTTATCCAAACGGGATTCTTGTTAAATGTTTATTTTAAAAATGATTTTTGATTTGTAAATTGAAATGTCATGTATAAAGAAAAGAATTCTGAATTAAAGATTATATTCTCGGCAGAAATTTTGTATAAGTAGTAATAATATATTAATATATAAGCTAAGTAATCATTCTCTTTTACCCAAAGGGTGTGGAGATAAGATTTTAAGTATATACAAAATAACACTGTTTCCTGTCTCTATTTTCCATTGCCTTAGCTGCATTCCACGTTTCCCTTTCTTTTCCTATATTCTTCCTATTGCCTTATTACACGTTTCTCTCGGTCTTCCTCTCGCTCTTCTCAATTGCATTTGAGCGTCCATATGTTCTTGAGCGGTCTACTGACGTCCATTTTATGTAGATCTTCCCACCAGCATCGTTGTCGTTGTTCTATAAACTTCAAGATAGGTTGCACATACAATTCGGTTCCAACTTGTTCGTCTTAATTCTGTCCAATTTGTAATTCCTCTACTCGCTAGACTATCTTTCTGTTGCTTGTATCCTGCTTTTTTGCTGCCTTCTTAACATCCAGTCTCCGACATAATCGTATTGTCTATGTAGGCTTTATCTTGTGTTATGGTCATGATTTTAGTTTATTTTCTATTAATTTTACCGTCCTTTTAACATTCTTTCCATTTATTTTTCCTTTGTTTTGTCCATTTTCCGCCATAATGAGCAACGTAATCGCAAAGTGCATTCGATATTTTACACAATTTTGTTTTGGTATTGTTTCTTTGTGGCATTCTTTGATGACTTCGTCCATAAATATAACAAAAATGAGTGTCAATCCTCCCTGTCTTAGTCTTTTTGGTTTCGAAACCTCAGACTTCTTGTTTCTACTTATCATATGGGTGTATTGGCATACGGTTGGATTACTCTTATAACATTTGTTATTAACTCCTATTGTGTTAGTATCTGCTACCCTGGGGGTTGGAGTACCTACCAGGCGTGTCCCCGAGGTGGTGGATAGGGGAAAGGCCATCTTGTCAGCGTTCGCACAAGACGGGTTGTTAGGATGGTTAGTGACAGATATAGTCGTCCTCCCGCTTGAAACGTAGCAGGTGAAGAACCGTTGCCGTAACCACTTCCCCTCGCCCGAGCTATCGTATGTGGCTAGGGCTCTGCACAGGGTTCTAACAACGATGCACGTTGTTGCTGTTCCGGCTACCGAAACCAACTGTTAACCAGGTCCGAAGGATGGGGGGTCTTGGCTTAAAAACCTGCACGGACCGGAAGGAGAACCTCAACAAAAACTAATCTAAGGGCGGGGATAGGCTGATGGAATGCGTGATGGATAGAAGACAAGTCACTAGTCCACCTGGGGCACCTGGTGCTCCTATGCAAACGCAGAAGAAAACGACTGGAGCAGATTGGCATCATCCCCTTCTACTGCGTGCACTGTGCAACTCAAGAGCGTTGCCCTGAAGAAGTGAAATGAAGAGGGAGAAACCTACCTGGAGCCTTCTGATATCACACTTTTTGAAGGAAAGGATTGGAAGGCCAGCTGTATAACAGCAAGAACAGGTGACACAAAGATCTTTTTAAGGTGCGAGTGTAATCACCTTTACAAATATCATACTACTAGTATCTTCAACAAGCTCTCCCTTGGTTCCTTATCAAATGCGTTTTCTAGTCATAAATGCTGATATATTTTTCTTCTTAGTTGCATGTTGCAAAATTTTTTGATGGGAAAAAATGGTTTGGCGCGAGGTGGCAAAAGTGGCCAGAAGAATATCCAGGACGCGGTTCGTGGAAGTCTACGTGTAGTTTACGCTTTTTTTATTAGTAACATAAAATACGATTTTACCCTCAAATTCTTGGAAGGTGGTTGCTGACATCTAACAACTGAACATTAACGTGAATCGAAAGTGATTTGGGGATCTAAATGTCGTTAGGGTTTAAATGCTTCAAGAGATTAAAGAAAGCAATATGTAATACTGCTCTTATTTTCGCCTTCATGTATTGACTCAAATTGGTTTCTTGAGTTTAACTAGCATGTTCGTAGGTAAAAGGTGCAATAAGCAATGTTTATGTCTACACTGAACTTCATACGATTGTAATTTAGACCAACATTGATTTTATAGAAAGTACTGCTAATATTGATATCCAACTTAAAAATAAGTGCTCCCAATTTTTCCGAAGCAAAAATTGCACAATCAGTTTAAAATCAGGCAACCACACTTAAACGCGGCTATAATAAGAATTTACTTAAGTATGAACCATTTTACCGTCTCACAAACTGGAGATTTAGGTACCGCTCCGGTAACAATATTATTTACGACGCAGGACATCATAAATAACTTTTCTTGACAGTTTACGTAATAAAGTTTATTCGTAAACGCAACATTTCTCCGTGCGGTTGTGTTCGTCCCATTATTAATAATTTAGGAATGCAAAGCAGTTCCTAAACAATCCTGATAGGAACCGTATGGATGGTTACGGACCGGTCTTTGGTTTCTTTTGTAAGATAAATATCCTTTTAGAGGCGCCAAGGATGCCAATTTTGCGGATTTGCATATTTTACGGATTACGTTTCCCTTTCAAACGAATCGTATCGGTTTTTAGTAGCGATATCTGGGCATTTTATTTGGATTTCGACGGATATAAGCAGAATGAACGTGTTTTTATCCAGAAAATTGTAGTAAAATCGTTAATGTCGAACATTAAGTTGAATGGAATAAAGGTAGTAGTAAGCTGCTTTTTATTTATCTCCACGATTGCTACAAACTAAACTTAATACTTACTTAGTACTGTTTACAGTGGCAACTTTAATATTCTTCTTTCTTTAATGTTTTATTTAATAGGTTCGTAAAATGTTGCATAAAATACAATTTAAACCGCATAAAATCGCCTTCGCTTTAAAATTGTGCAGGTTGCAACTCTTAGCATTAGAAAACTAGATTATTTCTATTTGCAATATACTCAAAGATTGATTTTTAAAGGACGCACCATAAGATGGTTGTTAATTCTTAAGTTACGTTTTATTACTGACAACACTAAGTAGTTATTTATAAATCATAAATACATTTATAGGATGTGTGATATAACCTGAATATATATTTTTTTAATGGTTTATCACATTTTTATAATTAATTAAACAAATATACTCAGTGACATTAGAAGTGTTACATTCAGAATGAATACTTTGTTCAACTTGATTTTTTGGCACCAGAATGCCTATATTTAAAGCAAAGCTATGGTAAGAATGATCAAGAAAGATCTCTAACATTAACCAAATGTATAAATATTTGTAGGGCTGATAAAGAATCTCGGAACAAGTGAAAAGTCATAGCGGCAGGAGCACACAATGGTAAATACTGGAGGTAAATAAGAGAAGATACAAAATCACAGAAAGCAACAAGAGAGAAAAAAGAAATAAAAAAAATGAAGCAGAAATGTAAAAGTGTCATCGATGTGAAACGCAACATGCCTTTGGAAGTGTCCAGCTGGGGTCAAGCTTGTAAATAAGGCGAGAGACTTGAGTAACCTTGCTAGATGTTGTAAAGCGAAGAGGATACGCGAAATAGGTAATGCTGATTCCAGTGAAGATATGCCAACGCTAAACAGAGAAACAGAAACCTTAAATCCAGGCTCGATCATGAGCAGTTGCCTGTTTATAATATAATAAAAGATGGTACAAGAGAATGGACAGAGAAATAGAGGTTGGTTCTAGTTTATTTGTTAATTTTAAGCTTGATACAGGAAGTGAAGCTAATATTTTGCCGGTACAGATATATAATAAGTTAAGTATAAAACCGAAGCTGCGTGAAAGCAATAAGTTCTTGTTAGTTTATAATAAACAGAAGTTAAAATTCAAAGGAGTGTGTGAAATTACATTGAAACACAAACATTTAGAAAGAAAATTTGATTTTTATATTTTAAAGGATAATTATGAACGAATTTTTGCACCTTGCTCAAGTGCCGGACATCATGTGCCCACCCTAACTTGAATGAATAAAAATGAATATGAACCAATTTTAGGTTTTAAGGTATGCGTCGCTTTAAATTTAATTTAAAGAATATGTAGTACCATAGAATCTGATACAAAGTGGTCGATGGCAGCTTCTAGTATATTAAATTATTTTCAAGATGTATTTACAGGAGTGGGATGCTTTGGTAAACCATGTACAATTAAATAAATGATGGAGTGATACCTTCCATATGTAGGTGTAGAAGGTTCCTCTGGCGCTTCACAAAACTGTGAAGGAGGCACTCATAAAATTAGAAAAAGATGATATCATATCAATGATAGAAGAAGCTACCGACTGGTTCAATGATATGGTTGTTACAGAAAAGAAAGATGGGCCAGTGCGTTTGTGCATGGATCCAAGGCCTCTCAACAAATGTATTGTAAGGCAAAGATTAGGATTACCCACATTTGAAACAATAATGGCACAAATTGGGAAAGCACAATGGTTTTCGGTATTGGATAATCTTGTGCTTTTTATCAAATTCCGTTGGACAGGAAGAGAGCGAACTATGCACCTTCATAACGCGTTTGGATGTTACATGTTTAATCGTCTACCGTGTGGGCTAACTAATGCCGCAGAAATATTCCAAAAATATATAAATGATTTGACGAAATGTCGTCTTCAGCGATGAATCGCGATTATGTCTAGGTATGCAGGATGGTTGTAGAAGGGTACGACGCCGGCGTGGAGAGCGACGTGGGTTTACTGTTGAGAGGCATGTAGACGGGACTGTTGGAGTAATTGTTTTGGAGGCTATTGCCTATGGTAACTGATCACCACTTCTCTTTACTCGAAGCAGTATGACAACTGTGCGTTATGTTGATGATGTCCTACAAACCGCTTTATTATCTCATACTTTATCTAAGTGGCCGTCCAGCCGTCGTTTTTCAGCAAAGCAACGCACGTTCTCATATTGTTCGTCGAACTATGGACTTTAGCAGGCTAACGCCATTTTACCATGGTCACCCCGTTCACGGGATTATTCAAGATATGTTGAACAATCATGTGGAGAAGACTATCCACTTTGCACCATCCTCCATAGATTCTGACACAGTTAATCCACGAAGCTCAAGTTGCTTGAGGTGCCACAAGCAGATGTCAACCACCCCACTTTGTCTTTGTCTAGACGGGTACAGAAGTATACTCAGCTACGAGGTCACCAAACACAGAATTAATTATTTTTTCGTATTACATGTTAATCAAATTTCTGGCAAATGTTATCGTTTAATTTTTTATGTAAAACTATCAGATTGGCAAAAAATTAAGTTGAACTAATTATTCATTCAAAGTGTAACACATCTAATGTTCCTGAGTATACTTATGCTAAGCAATATTGTTTATGACATAACAAAAATTAATGTGTTTTACTGGGAGGACTATTTGATTGCAGCTATATTTTTTATTATTTCAGAGAGAAATAGTTTTTACAAAAAAATATCCAGAAAATATTTTTTTTCAGGCAAAAAAGTTTCTATAGTACAGTTAGTATAATTTATATATTATATCTATTGAAGTTCTAGAGCGAATACAAAATTAAAAAATAAATAAAAATGGTAGTAACATAATATCTTATATTCACTTTACAATTTCTAAATCAACCTTTAATTGATAGGTATGAACTGTAGTAACGCTTGCAACTTTTATGTATATTTTGTTGTATTTTGCGCAGAATAATTTTGCACGCTATTTCCAGTTAAAACTGTTAACATGTTGAATTTATAACAAAGCTTTCCGAGTTATATTATTTTCAGCCATGCTTCAAAAAAAAAAAAAAATGCGTTTAAAATAGTTTTATGCAGAGAATTGCATTCACATTTGAAAGTATGATGTTTGGGTTATATGCACTAAAAAAATGTGTTTACAATCCAAATGTTCATTGGATGAACCATTTAATTTGATGCAGGTGCATATTCTCATAATACATACTATCGAGTTTGTTTCAAACGTTTTTTTTTTTAATGGATCTCGATGTAATTTTTTTTCTCTTTATTCGTATGGAAAAGGCAGAGTATCTTTTATCTGAAATATTTTTCGTAGAACTGAAAAATAGATGCATACAATATATAAACAAAAAACTATGATTATTATTCTGTCGATCTTTTTTACATGCGTCCTTGATTCTAGAAAAAAAATAATAAAATATATTCCCACTTATTTCGACTTGATGAAGAAGATAGATTCATTCTAGTAATTGAAAATATTCAAAGTAACTTTGTATATTAGCATTTCAATAAATATTTCTGCAAACATTCTTAGTACGTTCTCTCATGTTTCTGTGTGGAAATAAACATTAGAAATATTTTAATTGAAAATATTAATAAAAAAAAAATAACAACTTTACACTATTTAGTTTTTCCTTCGAGGCTAAACAACTTTCAGTTTTGGAATAAATAAGTAAGATAATTAATTTATTATTTATATATTAATATTACAACACCACTTAATTTTACAGCAATTGTGTAGACAATTAGCTACCTTATTAAGTTACTATATATGTATTACATTACAAGTATTTATGTTCTCCCTGTGATTAATTTAATTTTTACTGTTTTATGTTTAACATTTCTTTGATGATTCTTTTGGGATAATTGCTTCTGTTCTAGTATTTGTAGTATAAATTAATTATTAGAGATAAGTATTCACAATTTTAAAATGTTTTCTTATTTTATTTTTGATAAAACTACTAATATATGAGCTAATGCTTTAATAATACGGACAAAAATATATATAACCTTATATAAGTAAAAAGGAAATAATTCATAACAAATAAATTAAAAACAAAACAGTGCAAGAGGAGTTTTGAAGATAATTCCTTAGTTACAAATCATTACTTCAAAAAAAAAATATATCGCTTTTTTGTTTATTCGTGTATGGCTGAGAACGGCACGGAAATTATTTTTTTAATGCATTGAATTTGTTTCTGAAGTAGGGATTTTTTGTTCAGCATTTTATAAACTTTACAGCATTTTTCTTCTCAAGATAATAAATTGTCCCTGCTAAAGATATCTTGTATTGTTAAAACTTGTCCTTTGCGAACTGAATTCTTAACGCATTTTCTTTAGAATTACGTCATGTATGCGTGAATAAATTTTTCACATTGCATTCACGACAATAAACGGGTAGCATTCATTCTTTTCTTTTGAGAAAACTTTTCGCTTGTTGTTAAAAAGAAGAGGCGTACTGGAGTCGTTATATTAATACATATTATGTTTTAATAAGCATAATTGTTTTATCAAGATTAAAAAAAACAACGTTTTCAGAACTATTTTTAATGCAATATGCTAAACAAAACAGTAATACAACGACAAATAAAAAAAGCAATCGATCAAACAACTGAAAGCAAAAAAGGAAACCTTTTCGCATATCCAGTCAGTAACAAAAACAAATGTTTTTAAACCATAGGCGCTCTCGATTGCCCAGCTGTGACTTGACGCCATCGAGCGCCTTCCTTGGCTCAACGCCGTTAGCGCCAAACGCCGTCTAGCCTTGTTCTTATGGGTAGGCCGAGTATTGAATGAATCATTGTTCATTTGTACGAAATTCGATTATATCAGTGTTAAAATAATGCTGTATAGTGTAATGGTTAAATTGAGGAAACTATTTTTAATTGGTTTAACTTAAGAGATGATGTATGTATTAAAATCTTAAATAAATTACGTATTTTTTTGTTGCAAGACAAGGATAGGAAAGATCTTATTATACATTCATGCACAACCGGGGGTGGGGACTTTCGAATTCGTGTCATACTATTAATGCACATCCTTACAGCTTGACCGCTAACTAAGGATTGTATACCGGTTTACCGGTAAACCGGTTAACCGGTAAATTGACCAAAAAACGTTCGGTAAATTTAACGGTAAATTACAAAAATTACCGGTAATCGGTAAATGAAAAATCCATCCCAGAAATTTTTATCTACGAAATATTGTGTTTATAGATATGTATTTAAAGGTCTAAAGGGCATTGAAAATAAAAAAAAAAGAAAAACAGGTATATGTGAGTAACAATATATCTACTTATTAATTTTATGGGAGATGTTTTTTGTTTAATTTTAATTTAAACTTTTTTGAGATTGAGAACCGCTGTAATGCTCTAGAATAGAGAATATAGAAAAGAAACTCACAAAAGCTTTTGTTTAGTAATGTATAACCTCCATTCCACCGAGTTAGTCAGAAAGAGAAGGAATCAAAAAATTCTCAACGAAAAAAGCAAAAAATTTAAAAAAAGGTCGTGTAGAAATTAAAAGAAAATAAGAATGCAAACAAGATGGATAACGAAAAGCAACGCAAAGAAAAGCGAGATTAATGTTCATTTGTTGCTAGGACGGTAGGAAGCAAAACATCCCACTTTTCCAACCTGCCTTTGTCAATAAATGCAATTTCAATTCTCTCATTTTATAGTTTTTTCTGTGGATTTTATTTATCTCTCGAAAAAAGTTGAGTTAGCATATGTGATTTGTGCTCTGGAGTTTTTTAAGATTTTTGAAAGTTTAAAATCGTTTTTCTTAAAGAGTAAGTAAATGTCTCATATTTTAATATTTAAAATAATAATATATAAGAACAACATTTCACGTATATAAATAAATAGAAATTGTGAATATACCTCATTATGAGAGGACATTAATGCAACATTGTTGTAAAATAACATTAAAATTTGAACCTTAAATATTTTTTTTACTTCTAACAACTGTTTAAAATAATTAAATACAAATATTTATTACAAAATTCTAATATTATGCCTTAAGATTGTGTAAAATATGTATTATTCTAGCCTAACTTCTAACTATTTCTTGGGAATCCCCATTAATGTCACACATGAAAAAAAAAAATTATCGGTAATTTACCGGTAAACCGGTATTTTCATTTTCATTTACCGAATTACCGGTAAATGAAAAAATCGGTAAATTTACAATCACTACCGCTAACTAAATGCGATCAGTCGGTAAATACGAGTAACTACCATAGCAACATTTATTCACTTCATCCATTTACTTTTGTTTACGTTACGATTTTCACTTCTGTTATTTCTTGCGCGTTTTATACTTTAGAAGAGAATTTTTCTTTTAGTTTCAGTAATTTCTAGCTATCTTTTACCTTTATGTTTCCTCTATTGTTAGTTTAGCACATTATCTTTTTTTTATTTTATAAACTTCAATAAGTAGACAAGATACAACAAGTGCCTTAGAATTATAGATTAGTACCTTGCAGCTGGTTTAAGTAGAAATAATATTTCCGTAACTAATAATTTGTGTTCTTTTGTAGATATTTATAAACAACAGTTGTCTGCTTACCCAGTCTGCAAAATGACGTTAAAAATGTAAGACCAGTGTTAGGGAACAGATTAAAAATGAACAAACTTACAACGGAATAGTTAGAGGTAATTATTTCCATAATTAGTTTGTCTTTATGATATTTATGTGTATTATTATTTTTTAATAACTTTATTGCCATAGTCGATATTTATAGCTATAAAGACTGAAGAATAAAGTAAGTTATATGGTATGACGGTCTTAAAAATAAAAAGTGCTAATCGCCTAAACAATATTTCGTATAGATATTAAACTTCATAGGAGAACATCTACAATATTATAAAGAATATGAATCAATAGAAATGAAATATTTAAATAATACTTACAAAGTTAAATATAATAATCAAATATATAGTATTAAATTTAGATATTTTTAAAAGTTAAAAAACATTTATGTAAACAAGTAATGTTACTATGTATTTTGTAAGATGTTACAATAAATATGGTGAGTTATTAGTGTCTGTTTTGAAATTAATTGAATTTGATTACTGTTAATATGAAACCATTTCTAGAAATAACCGCTTTTGTAATTATTTTCAACATCAAGAATTTAGTATTGTCATAATTAAAATTGTGGTCTAAATTTTGAAAATGTAAAGACAAGGCACATGACGTTTACTATACGACTATACACTTTTATGTTGGGTATCTCTATTCTTTAGCATTTGCGAAGTTTGACAATATACAACCTTGACAATCACAACAAGGAATATTATATACCAAATTACTTTGGTCCAGAATTGGTATCCTGTCTTAGTTTTTGTGAAGATTGTTCTTATGGTTGTTATATTATACTTTGCAATTTGATATTTTTAAAATCTTTAAAATGTTTAATTACTTTATTAGTTAAACCTTCTACGAAAGGTAATTTATAATATTTAAAAGTGGTAGTTTATTAGTATTTATCTGTTCATGTAAGGAATTTGGAGAATAATTAATTTGGAAAGATATTTTTAGGGTAGCCGTTATTGGAAAAAAATTTTAAATACTTCTTTAAATTGTCGTTAAGAATCTTGTGTCGCTAATTTGTGTATTTCTGTTTTTTCATAGCAATCACAGTATTTATTTCTGATTTATAGGATGATTAGAGTAAAAGTTAATAAATTACCAGAAGATGTCGTTTTTGATACCAATCTAAAAATGATATGTTATCTCTGATCTTATAACTTTGGTATCAAGAAAAGGTACATAACAATCATTTTCCAATTCAGCAGTGAATTGTAAATGATTATTATACGAATTAAATATATTTAAGTAATATCTACCTTATCATTAGGTATTGACCAAATAATGTCATCAACATATTTTAAAAATAAATGGAATTTTGAAAGGTAATTTAGGTATAACAGCATCTAATAAACAATCCATAAATCATGCCAAAATTGGACTAATTGGGGAACCCAGTGGTGTACCAAAATTAAAAATTCCAAATTTATTTTTAAATATGTTGATGACATTATTTGTTCAATACCTAATGATAAGGTAGATATTACCTTAAATATATTTATTCGTATAATAATCATTTACAATTCACTGCTGATTGGAAATGATTGTTATGTACCTTTTCTTGATACCAAAGTTATAAGATCAGAGAATAACATTATCATTTTAGATTGGTATCAAAAACCGACATCTTCTGGTAGATTTATTAACTTTTACTCTAATCATCCTATAAATCAGAAATATAATACTGTGATTGCTATGAAAACAGAATTACACAAATTAGCGACACAAGATTTCTTAACGACAATTTAAAGAAGTTATTTAAAATTTTTCCAATAACGCTACCCTAAAAATATTCTTTCCAAATTAATTTACTCTCCAAATTCCTTACATGAACAGATAAATACTAATACAACTACCACTTTTAAATATTATAAATTACCTTTCGTAGAAGGTTTAACTAATAAAGTAATTAAACATTTTAAAGATTTTAAAAATATCAAAATTGCAAAGTATAATATAACAACCATAAGAACAATCTTCACAAAAACTAAGACAAGATACCAATTCTGGACCAAAGTAATTTGGTATATAATATCCTTGTTGTGATTGTCAAGGTTGTTATATTGGTCAAACTTCGCAAATGCTAAAGAATAGAATAACCCAACATAAAAGTGATAGTCGTATAGGTAAACGTTCATGTGCCTTGTCTTTACATCTTCAAAATTTAGACCACAATTTTAATTATGACAATACTAAAATTCTTGATGTTGAAAATAATTACAAAAAGTTATTTCTAGAAATGGTTCATATTAACAGTAATCAAATTCAATTAAATTCAAAACAGACACTAATAAACTCAACCATATTTATTGTAACATCTTACAAAATACATAGTAACATACCTTGTTTACATAAATGTTTTTTGACTTTTAAAAAAAATCAAATTTAAATACATATAATTTGATTATTATATTTAACTTTGTAAGTATATTTTTAAATATTTCATTACTATTGATTCATATTCTTTATAATATTGTAGATGTTCCTCCTGATGAAGTTATAAAATTAATAGAAATATTGAGGCGATTTAGCACTTTTATTTTAAGACCGTAGTACCCATATAACTTACTTTATTCTTCAACGAAGTTCCGGTCGGTACTCCTTTTCAAATTATAAAGACTGACATATACATTACCATAAAAGAGATTTAACTCAATTAAATTCAACTTCTATGACAAATTTTCAATTCTCTAAACTTTTAACGAGGTTTATTCGAACGATATCTTTTTCATAAACCATGTATAACACATTTTTTTCCCATCGATGAGGTTGATAAGGGTGAAACCAGGTATCGATGTGTGGGCATTTATATGTGTATGGCTGAGTTCTGTAACCTTTGGAACTTTGAAACACTGTTTTGTGCTTTCCGGACGCAAATCGGACGTTTTATAATCACCCGCATTGTTGCAATGGCGCTTACAGTACCGTAGAATAAAAGACAAAAGCGTACGCAACGCGGTAAACGAAAGCTTACGATTAGTGAAGATAAAAAAGACAATTACGATATTTGACCCGGATGTCGCATAGACGACCAAAGCACAAAGAGGATTTCGATTTAATCGTCCGTTTTCACGTTGGCTTTACGTGTTCAGTGTTTCTCGCATAAAAACGTTTAAATATGCTAAAGCCAGATCAAATTGCGTTTTTCTACGGAAGTGGAGATGGAACATAATAATGTTGTAGACTTAACATCTTAAGTATACACTGGGAAAAAAGACTTCTTTATCGTTAATAAATATACATTAATCCAAATAAAATTATTCTTTAAAAAATAGCAAAGGAATATTTATTAGGTGGTTAAGAAATAAAATTATTTGAAACAAATAGTGATTTAGGTAGGAAATTTCTTCCTTATGAGAAAGTATAACTTACTTACATGAAAATACTAATTTCTTTGCTGGAATTGCGAAAGCATATTTGGTTATTTTTGTATTCGATTATTTCATGTAAAATGTAATGCTTTGAGGCGACAGTTTCTCATTATTATATTATTAAGAATGCGAATATTATTGTCAAACACCCCTGACTGTCATTGCATTGCTAAATATATCTCAATAAATTTTAGTCCTTTAGAATTTTGAATTTCAACGGTAATAATGTTCGTGTTACTTTTATCCCTTAATAATAATTCCCTTAATTCGTTTTCGAATAATTACAATGGGAGACCTCTCGAATACAGGTACATGCTTTATGCCTATCACAATAAATGTAACTAATAATAGCAAGTTGAGTGTTACGACACTATAACTTGAAATATCAATGAAACCAAAATATTAATGATTAGCCTATATTAATGAATAATCGGCTCAGTATAAATAACAAAAAATTAACCACTGTAAGAGATTGTTGTAATTAGTTTATCAATAATCTATTTTGCACAAATACACGAGTTTGTTGTAGAAATAATTTTAAAATGGTTAAAAATAGAAATCACAAAAACTGCATATTTAATTAATTTTGACGTAAATAAATAATTTGATTGTAAATAAATATTTTCAGTAGAATAACTGAAACCACGTGTAAATTTAGTAGAATAACTTTATGGATCTCTGAAGATATATGATTGCATTTTGTTTATTACAATTACGTTTGGATTCACTGAACATATTTATAATCCATTGTATTCAATCCTGTACTTGATCATTTCATATAAAATGTAATGCTTTGAGATGACAATCCCTCTATCAACTATTTAGCCGCAAGCAACCACGTAATTTACAGATATTGCCAGCTACCTGGAAGCGTTACGCTTTGAAACTTTATTCGATACTACTTTTTAGATGTAAAGTATGAATATCGTCTGGAAAATACCTGTGCGACAAAAGTATTTTTCTCATATTATTTCCTTCAAATAATACATATATATTCTTTTTATGAAACGAGTTCTTTTAATATGTAATTGTAGAAAAAGTTACACTGATATGAGTTTAAAGACATGTAAATGAATGAACGATGTTAAAAGGGTTTAATATTTTGCATAGCACGCCGTAATATTTTTACGTTCATTTCGTTGGGAAGTACCACGTTTGATATTTAACCTGCTAAATATATTATATTTCTGCGCGTCTATGTGTCCTTTTTATATGTCAAACGTAACTGGGGCAATCTGCATATCGCTCACATTACCGTTTTATTTCATTTTTAACCATCATAGTCCATTTTATTTTTGCTTTTTATCGCATTCGGTATATCGTTCAAATACCTAGGTACTCTGTTGAACGTGGCTCTTTGCATATATATTTTTCGTTCGGTTACGGATATGACTATCAAACTTTTAAATTCTTGGGTATATGTAATTTTAGAATGCTTGTGTGACAGGAATGAAGTCACGCGTTCCATATTTCGTTGGAGTGTTACATATACGGTTTATAAGCAAAGTAATATCGGTGTATACCGTTTTAGGGCATTCATCTGTTACATAAATGTACGCCTATGTATTCCTCGTATGGTATAGGAAGAACGCCAATGGTTATGCTTTCAATAAGCATTATATACTATGTGGAAGGAGAGTAATGGAAAAAATCTTGCTAATGTTATTTTTTTTTGATAAAGGACTTTTGTAGGGACCTGCGATTTTAATTACATGATTTTGTACTAGACTATTTTCACCTTGTTGCTTCATTTTTTTAAGTTATGAGGTCATGCTTATCTTTTAACGACAATTTATATTTTTTGCCATTGATTTCGACAGTACTTCTTATTTGCATTTAAAAAGTATAAAATTTGTGTCTATTAATAGTTACATTTGGAGGAAAATGAGAAAAATGTCTTGAAGTTCAAACATTAAACATTCTCTAAAATTGCGGAATGGAAATAAGTTACCGCATAAAACAAAGCCTTTCTTATGACTCTAAACAGTAAATAACAAAATAACTGGTTGAAAAATAACAAATACCGTTCCGAACTGTATTAAGACTTAGATTACATGTTTCAGCCGTGAGGGTCATCTTCAGATCTGTTTACATCCAAGTGCAACTTATATTTAATACTTTTGTAGCTACACAGAGAAGAATCTATGTAGTAAGTACTTGCACGTCGTAGTACTAACGATATTGTAGGAATAAGTACTACAAACTACTGGACACGTTTATCATCTAATAGTACCTGCAGTAGGAAAAGTAGCAATCAGACCATATAATGAAAAGATTGACGCAGTAATGGAAGATTAATGTGTTTAATGTCGTTGAAATCGTGTAGAAAAATGTTCTGCAGTTGGAAATGGTGTTAGTGCTCTAAAAAGAACGAACTTATTTAATTTGATTGGCAGTTCATATGGTTCATGCACACCAACGCATGTATTTGTCACACACATGTGCTAAATATTTTTAGGTTGATTTAATAATATTTCTTCGCAATATATTGCAATAAATTAAGTTAAGTACTTATAAAAAATAAATTGAAAGGAAGGAAATCAAAAAAGGTTGAATAAATAAATAAATAAATAAATAAATTTAAGAAGTATACTCAATTAATAATAAATGTATTAAATGTCATGCACGCAATCATTCATGTACTCACAATCAGCGACCGAACAATAAGCTTTATCTGTAAGAAATGCTTTTAGCTTTAACTTAAATACACGACTGTTACATATCTGTTTTATTTCTCTTGGTAAATGATTATAGAATAAAATTCCTTTATACATGGGATCTGATTCACAAAATGTTAATCTATGTTTGGGAATTAGCAAGTCAGTATTACATCTGGTTGCACAATCGTGGTGATCTATGTGATATAAACATATGTGGGTGCTCTCTAACTTACATGATACATTTAAAAATGTAAATTGATGGAATTGAAACTAATTTCCATTGCCTAAAAACAATTCTGTATGACTCTAGGAAATGCAGTCCAAACATGTTACGCACCGCTCTTTTCTGAATTACAAATATTCTCTGTGCTGCTGTAGCACTACCTGAACAAATTATACCATCTGTAGAGCTTTCGACAGATAATGACCAAAATAGAATGTTAAGCATGTTTCAAAATCCATTAAATTACGTAGCCTTTTTAGTGCATCACAATAACTCGCAATGCTGTTGATTAAATATATAGTCTGCGTGAGTTTGCCAACATAATGTATGATCGAATATTAAGCTCAGTAGTTTGTAGTTGAACTGATTTACGATTTAGCGTAACTAAAATACTCCCGTTCGCATGAGTTTGTACCACTAATATGCGTTTTATTTTCGTTAATAGCAAGGTTATTGCTGTGGAGCCATTTATAGAAAAGATCTAGTTGACTTTTACAGTGTATGATCAAATCATAAATCAATAATTTGTTAATTGATTAACATCACGTTGTTTTTTTTAAACATGTAAAATTAAAATGTTATTCATTGTATTAGCTTGGAAATTGTCATATTGTGACATCTAAAAAAAGTCGAAACGTCGATGACCTAAATGCTTTAATAAAAAAAATACCAAAAACTCCACAAGTTTCTTGTTTCTTAATTGATAATCAGCTTTTTAGCTAAATGATAAATTTCAACATTTACTTAATATTGAATATTGTATATTAGTGTTAGAAAAGTAGGAAGAAACATAGAAGAACTGTTAGATTACACTTATTTTCAATCTATACACGGTGGCCAGAAAAGTGCGGGACAAACGTCACGCAGAACAAATTACCGTTTAATTCGAGTCGATAATCTTAATTTTTGTTTTAAAGTTGTACAGTGCTTTCTTAAGTCACACGAGCAGCTCAAAAGAAATATAAATTTGGCAACACCTAATTAGATAAGTACTGTGGCACTAATCATTTAGTTATTTATTATGAACTAGGTAAATACGCAAATTACCAAAAATTTTATGTTGATATAGATAAAAGTTTTATTCAAATATAAAGATAATATGAAAAAATTATAACAACTGGTCCAATTGGTGGCCATCAGTTTCCAGACATAATTGCAGTCTTCGAGGAAGCAAAATCGAAACGCGCTCCAACTTATCAGGGGTGATTAGTCGAACTGCTGCCGTAATTTTATTAATTACATCTTGTTCGTTAGCTGGAGGCGTTGTATAGACTTTTTCCTTTAAATCCCCAAACGAAAAAGCCCCGAGGATTAACATCGGGAGATCTTACTGGCCATGCTATTGGTCCGTTACGTCCTATCCACCGATTCGGAAAGTTTTCGTTTAACCAATCTCTGGAAATTTTGGCATTGTGAGCAGGTGCACCGTCATGCATATATATTATCCAGTACTTCTTATAAAATGTTAACGTACTCAATTCCATTTGGACGTTTCGGAAGAAATATTGCTCCAACAACTCAGATGTTTAAAATCTCAAGCCAGACATTTACGAAAAATCTTAGTATTAAGTACTTGATAATCCAAGTAATGCAAATAACATATGCAATCATACAATAAGGAATAGTGTTTTTTTTTAATTTTTTAAGTAAATTATAAAATTTATTTGTATTAAAATGTATTTTTGTTTCATTTTTATTTCTAGTCCTCTTTATTGTAGAATATAAATAGCATAGTTTTTAAATACCGTGTATCTGTATTTATTTCCAACGTTTATAAAACAACAATTTGCATATTGTGCACGTCATATTCGATGATTTTCAAAAAAATAATGTAAATTACTGCAAATATATAGTAATCCGTACATGTTGAGTTATTTTATTCATTGTATTAAAATTATCCCAATTAATTTTGTAGTGTTACCGGACAAAATTATTGTTTAAAAAAAGCAGTGTGCCCTGTAACAAAATAAATATTATTGCTATTATTATTGACGTAAAAAAAAAAAAACATGTTATAAAGCGTATCTAATCTAATCAAAACAAAGAAAAAGGATATTGATTATTGAAAAATTGAACATTACCAGAAATTGAATTTGAATTATTAACTCTTCCTACATCTTCCGAAACTTTAAACGCGTTTTCCTCGAAAACTTGCTTTTATGCACTTTATTTCAGTGAACGTCAGGTACATAAATATAATATAACAGTTTCCGAGTTTACTTAAAAGATTAAATAGAATTTCAAAATGAAATTAGGAGTTTGTGCAAAGATAGCCAACTATTTTATAATGAAATTTTGCCGAATATATTTTTCGGTTTTTCTGTGCTTATTCAATTTAAGTTTTTGATAAGATTACAATGTAATTAGTTTTGCGAACATAATACGATAAGCTTCTTATTTTTAGTTGCTACTGTCTGGGATAAACATTAATGAAGTCTAAACTTCTAACCTTTAGAGGAAAATTGGAAATATATAAAGTAATAAATAGCTTAATAATGTTTATATATGTATGTATGCTTGCATAGTAAACGTAAGGATTTTGCACGAACCTGTTGTGTAGTACAGTGCGTCCTATTGTAGTTTGACTATCTATGAGAACATAGAAGGCACAGATGCAGTTTTTTGTTCAAAACGGATGGATTCTGATGCATGAACGTCTGCCTTGCAATTGAGATAATAATAACATTAATAATAAATAACTTCTACACGTTTTCCTACTATGATGATAATTCCATCTAAAAGTATCATTTCCTCCAGAGGTTTCATCGCGTTAAGTCTGTAACTTCTCTCCATTCCAAAGCGTACACACTTCCACATTTTCTTACACGTTGAAATATATAATGGGGCAAATGTAGTGGAGGCAGAAATACTCGCGTCTCCTCAATTTCAACAGTAGATCTCATATAAATTGCTCATATTCCGACGTTAAGATGATAGATATCGAGTAACGTACAAGACAATCGCATTTGGGTCAAAAGTGGATTAGGCGCCTTGCTTTTTTCCCAACACATTCCCCTATATCTGAAGGGTTTCCTTCTGATTCTCTTCTCTTCTGCAAGTGTGTTTTATTCTCACGTGACTTCGCGTATAGAGCTGAATAGAAAACTGTAATCTTCGTATATCGTCGGATGTCACATTTATAATTTAAAAAAGTTGGGTCTCGCATGTCTCGCATGCATTTGTTTGTATTTGTTTCAGCGTTTAACGTACCTTTTGTAAGAGAGGTGTAATATTGTAAGTACGAAAAAGAAGGAAACCACTTGTCTGAGTAAAAGAATGTGGCATTTTGATTAATATAAAACACTAAGTTTTATAGTAATAAGCACTTTGTATTTGCTTATTACAGTGAAAATAGATTTTTTTTTAATCTAGAAAGTGCTAGCAAAAATACTATGCAGATTATGATTGATTGATTGATTACGTTACTAAATACGAACCAAGTCTTCTCATTACCCCTCATTCTAGTAGCTTATTGATAATGTTTTTTTTCCAAAAGATTTAAACAAACGATGAGTGTAGTGTCATAGCTGGGGAATCTCAATGACATCTAGTCATAAGTACATTACATTAAATATACAAGTTAAACCTACTAAACGAACCTGTGAAGGAGATAGAATGGTAGACCGAGTTAAGTAAAAGCGTCGCTATTTTCTCGGACAGTCAGTCCACACTTAAAGTGGTTAGTTCCGTAAGTATTGATTCTAATTGTAAGCTGATTTGGGACGGTGCAAGCACCTTAAATGAGGTGGGAACTCAAAGGAAATTAACAAACGGCCTGGGTTCCAAAGTTACCCGGGCATGAGGGGAAATGAGGCGGCGGACGATCTGGCCAGGCGAGGTTCATCAAGGTCATTTGTTGGAGCTGGGCTTTTTTTTTGGCATTACCAAACAACAAATTAAGAAATGCATCAATAAATGGATACATAAGAGGCAGACAAAAGAGTTTCTAAAGGAACAAAAACCTACCGAGTAAATAGGAAAACTGTCAAAATAATAGTAGATCTGCTGACTGATCACTGTAGACTACAGAGGCATATGTACAACGCAAGCCTGGTAGATGATGCTACTGGCAGATTCTGTCAAGAGGAGGAAGAAACTCCAGTTCATGTGCTGTGCCAGTGCTGTGGCAAGGACAAGGTTTCTGGTAATGGGTGTGGAGAACCGCACAGCTAACAGCTAAAAGAATCGCTTTCAAAGGTGATAGGTCTGATTAAGAGGGCAAAATTAGAGAATGCCTTCTAAGAAAAACGGGATCACAATAGACCTGAAAAGGTCGCAGTGGAGAGATCCGTAGGCCACCCTAATTCTAATCTAATGTAAGCTAATCTACTAAAAGGACCAAACATGTTTACCAAGGCAGATTTACTAGTAACATAATATCTTAATTTCAGAAGTTGATAGATTGTGAAAATTGGCATAAGATTTACCTTAACGATGATAACTGAAATAACACATTTTATGACATATTTCATTATTATTTTAATCGCTATTTTCCTCTGAAAACTATTTAGTGAAACATACATCAATAAGTCTTGATACACCGATGATTTGAGACAATTTGCCGAATTTGGAATTTATTTTTCATATAAATCTGACAAAGACTCAATCATTATGGAGTTGAATAGTAAAGTCAATTTAGAAAACTAAAGTTGCTGACATGGAAAAACAGTATTGCGGCAATTTGGCCTTATCTTTCTGGCAATAAGTGTTTAAATTTACCGCTTGAGGCATCATTAAAACAATACCGAATTCTAAGAATAATGTAACATTCAATTTTATCATTACAGAAAGAAGAAAAGGAACACTGTTAATGTTAAGTTACTAAGGCTGTCGTAGATTTGTTGCGAGAGCACTTTGCCATCCAATATGGACCTAAATAATTTACAGAAAGATGTAATAGAACAATGGAAAGAAAGTTGAAATCAGAATACTAGCAAGGCGCAATGGACAAAGAAATAATATCAAAGGTTCCGATGTGCCACAAATGCTGTAAGAATTCGAAATTCCATCCTGTATAATGCGAGAATTTAAATTCATTTTATTAATAGGTAGTTGATAGGTACCGTGGCATTTGCTGAGTAGCGTCTGCCTCACAGGAAACAATAATCTATTTTCGTTTAAAGACTTGCGTAATTAAAATAATATGGTATTACTTTGTATTTTATCGACTACTTTGTCTATTGTATGTTACAAAACGCCGATCAGCAATTCCCACGGTCCTCTCAAGTAGGATGTCTGAAAGTCAGAAAAATAACGCCTTCGGTCATATTTGCGCCCTCCTGTAAAGAGAAGCGAAACTAGTTATCGGTGCGAAATGACGTCACAATCAAAGTTTATAAAAACCCTTAACATAGCTGTTTTCAATTAATTAATCCGTGGACTTCGTCACAGCTAAAGTAAAAGCACGCGTTCCCTTCGTATCAGGCGTTTCTAAATCTTAAAATTAAAACTTCTCATCTTAGTTTTTGCAATCAAAATACGCTTAAAATTCGAGAACAGGAAGCACAAGCTTTCCTCGAGAGGTGTTTTGTTTTGTGATAAAATTCATGAAAATTATCCCCTTTTCTTGGCTTAAAAAGATTGTGAGTGTTGTGTAAAGTTTTTTGTGCCTTAAAATTTGGATTACGAGAAGAATTATTTTTCCCACGTCGGCTGGTAAGATGTTTAAAATCTCTGCTTAAAACTAACCAAAGCAATTACGTGAAAACCGTAACTCGTTCGCTCTCTCTCTCTCTCTCTCTCTCCCTTAATAAATAATTTAAAAGTAAGAATTACTAGAATTTGAGTTAATCAACATTGTTAAGTAAAGCCTAAAAAAATCATCTTAATAGTTGTGTTCTGTTTTGTCATTTGCTTGATACTTTATTAAACTCGTAGATTGTTAGCTTAACTTAATTGTCACAAAAAGAATTCGTTAAAACAAAATTGTGTTTTGTTCATTTTTGTTCACTTGTTATTTTATTTATTTGTGTAGTTTCTGAGTTTTTTTTCAATGTCTTAAAAATATTCAATATATAATTGTAAAAATATAAGTCGTTCTATTATTTCGCCATTTAAAAGAAGTTCAGTTTGAACCCTTAGAAAGGGGTTGGAGAGGAAGTTATCATCGGTAAGAGAAAGCCGACGAGAAGGGTAAGTCGACAGTCATTAGGCTAACCAACGGCCCTGCTTCGACTGACGGTGGAAAACACAGTTGGGAAACATCTTTGGCTAAAATTACTAAAACCATTCGCTACCGAACAAAAAGTTTGTTTCCCAGCAGTGGCTCGCCGGTCAAAAGAGCAGGAGGGGTTGTCTGCGAGACGGAAGTTGGCTTGTCTTATTTGAATTTGGGCTGGCCATCCCCAAAAGTTTCCAGACAAGAAAACCCGTTCCGTTACAATGCGAGTTCTCTAGAATTGGGTCTTACTTGACTCAGGTATTGTCTGGCCATGGAGTTTTCGGGCATACACGATGCGATTCTAAAGTAACTCGTCTGATAGTTGCATATATATTATGGAGTTGAGGACACAGCAGAGAAACTGACTTTTACATTAGAGTGAAGAAGTAGAAATTTGATGATCAGTTCTAAGGAGAATTGGCAAGCAACTCTACCTTTAGGAAACAGAAGAGCGCGTCAGACAAGTTTTGATATAATGATTTGAAGCGATAGCACTCATGTGCTGACTAATGCAGAACCAACTTAACGATTCCAGCAGCGCATCTAGGAAGAGAAACAAAGGTTTTTTTTTTGCTGCATTTCATTTTGCAACTAGGATGTTTATTCGTAATATTTCGAATTCTTGAATCACCGCATTGTTTTTAGTAAGTTACTGCCCGTCCAACGGGGTAGTGCTCTCTCTTTCTATCATAGAGATTCGGCTAGAATTTTCAAGAAAGATTGAAATTCGAATTGCAAATCTGCGTATAAAAATATTATTATAATTTCATGTTTTTACATAAATATCTAAATTACTATACTACATGGTGTATGCCTGGTGCATGCATGTGGAGTATTGCTAATTTCAATTAGGAATAAATTAGTTAACTACCTGTATTGAATTAATGCAAGTATTTTGTTTTGACAATCACTATACCTCAAGAATTGAAATTTTACACGATTAAAACAGTCGAAACTAGCTATTTTATTCTACCTCTTTAAATGTGGATTCATCTTGACTTTTTTTCTTATCAGCGGTTCCTTTATATATCTTTGCTATTATCAGAGTACAAGTTTCTAAATGGTTCCGTCTTCTTTTTCTTCATTAGCACCTTTGCAACAGGTAAACATTTATTAGCTTTTCATAAATAAAGTGTGTACTAGCTAAACTTTGTATTATTTAAACGATCCAACTTTAACTTGGATAAACATCGAACTAATTGCCGACATCATTTCGATGAAAAGACGTTGACAATTCAGAAAATTGCCCCGAGCAAGTTGGAAGAACTACCGAAGATCGAAGGGGTATAATTGCTGCTTAAATTCCGTCACCCTACGGCCGCGTGAACGTCAAGTGTTGTTGACACACCACTTTCTATTTCCATTCTGTCGTTCCAGCGCAACCGGAGCTAATAAACAGGTGATTCTACTAGTAATTACGTTTCGAGACTTTTATTTCGTCCCATTCGATTAATGGTAAACAGAAGGAGAAACGAAACAAAACAGGAAAGGAAGACAAATCGTAAAAGTAAACATCCTGTTCTCGGCAAACGGACGTGCCGTAATTAGAATTTCCGGTGTCTCCACCGGTGTCGCATCTCTCACGAAATAGAAGTGAGGTTAGGAAATCGGAGCATTTGTATACTTACTCCGAGGATGCGCCGTTAACTCTTGTAGGATTGCCGTTAGGTTTCCGACCGCTGAATTACGCTCGTGGTGATTTAACGTGGACCTCTTAAGGGAAATGAAACGTTTTGAATTTCAAATGCCCATGCACTCACCGATCGGCCCCGCCAGCAGTTCTCGTGCCTTTGGGGGAAAGCTAGCCCGTGATGAATGGAAATTTTACGGTTTGTTAGTGTCGGCGCTGGCGGTTCCGTGGTTGGCTTGTATTTAGAAGAAAAGATTGATTTTCATGCAAGTCTAGTGAACTGTTTTTATAGTCAGGAAGACAGCTGAGGCAGGATATTGCCAAATAAAATAGAGTAGAGCTGGAGAAGATGGGTAAATGTGCTCAATTGGACTTCACCGCTTCATTGACTTGCTAAGAAGTGATAATAATAGATGCATTTATATGTTTCTTGGTAATTCGTTGCTAGAATTACAAAAAAAAACAGTTACAGTTTACAGTTCTCCTGTCATATCTTTTGGCTTGAGGAAGATAATCGAGCTTTTGTCGAAACGTCGCATTATAAAAATGTGATAAAGTTAGATCTGAGAATTACTTTATCCGCTGTATGTCCTTAAGTAATGCAACCCGCATTATTTATTTCATAAATAATTTATTCCGTTTTTACAGTGTAGTTTGTTTGTGTTGGATGTTTTCTACTTGAATGAATAAATATATTTAAATGCAAAACAATGTTTTCGTGCCATTCTTATTTATTAAAATCATAAAGGGATACATGTTTCGGCCGAAATTAGCCATCTTCAAGCTATTATAACGTCAAGCGAAAAGACAAATTGAAATATAGTCATTAATTAAAAATGGACTGCAAAGAAATGTCACCTAATTTAAAACTATTTATATTAATTTAATTTCAACATAGGAATGGATTCCTCTGTTGTGGCTATGTTTCGGCTGAGACATGTAGACTCTTATAGATTTTAATAAATACGAATGGAACGAACAACATTTGTTTTGCATTTGAATGTTTTTTGTTTATTTATTATATGACTCGCAAACTGATTGAGAAATACGAAAAATTGAGGTTAGAGGTGAATCTTGGTAAAATAGAATATATGTGCGAAATAGAAAAGGGAATACAAATATGACGGTGTGATGAATACAAATACCTGGGAGTGAAGATATCACAGGATGGGATACTGGATAAGGCTGTCCGCGAGCGTAACATGCAGGGTCGGATGACAATTGCTACGCAGAATGGCATCTTATGGAACATAAGCATCTCCAAAGAGAACAAAAATACTCCAAACTGTGGTACTGGTAATACAGTGAACTAATCAGTTCAGTGTATGTGCTGATGATGATACAGAATTGAGAGAGTAACCTACATTAGCATAAGAGAAATCATGAAGGTCAATCGGAATATCATAGACTATATTAAAGATAAAGGCTCGGGCATATACAAAGAATGTCGGAAGTAAGATTGCCAAAGCAAGTACTGAAATCAGGTCAAAGTCAGGAGGAAGAAGGAAGCAAGGTAGGCCACGGAGAAGTTGACAAAGTAGCATAAATGAAGACATGAGAGATAGAGGACTGAGAGAAAAGCTTTGGAATGATAGAGAGCAATGAAAATTGGGAATCGGAAAGCGCAGAATGCTATAAATCAATATATGTAATTTGTTTGTGTTTAAATGTTGATGTGTTACAAGTTTTATGCAAATATTTTACCTATTGCACAATTCTATTTTATAATTTTAATTTTTTGAATATTAATTTTTGCCTGAGAATGTCCGTATACGGACGATAGCCTTTATTAAAGAATTTTGTGAGTGGACCTGATTTTCTATTGTTTACTTTCCTAAAGTTAGATCTATTTAGTTTAGTCCAGATTTTGAATAGTTTTTTCCCCGAAACTCACGGGAGTGGATTAAAAATCTTAAACAAGATTTTGTAATATTGATAATTAAATGCTCGTGTAGTTCACTGTTTCACATATTATTGACTGAAAAGCAGTTTTTCGTTTGGCTCAATGTAATTTTGCAATTTAATACAACAAAAACGATTATTTTGAAATAAACTTGACTCTCATATTTTGAATTTTGACTTTAACATCGAGGCAGACTACCACTGTTATATAATTCGGAAATAACAAGCCAATTTCAGTTTTATTACTAGCTGTTTACCTATTTGAATTAATTGAAAAATGCAACACTGAAATTTTAAAATGTAAAAAGAAAAAAAATTTAGCTAGCTCAACGGAAAAAAAAATTATGAACGCAAAAGAACTATTAACCTCAGAGTTACCCTCGCCAATTAAAACCTGAATCTAACCACGAAAAGTAAAATGTGAGTGAAAGCAATCAGACTCTCTTAATTACCCGAAAAATTGAAAAGGGTTAATAAAAATAAAATAACAGAATTTTTAACCCAAAGACGCAAATTAACAAACAAATTTATTTTTCAAAATGGGTTAAATTACAGATTGGGCAGAAAAAAACCGTGAACTGCAGGTTCTAGCCTAAAGTAAAAATTGCACTTGACTCCAAATTAAAATAGGACAATGTTATTTCCTATGCAAAGCAAAAGTTTTGTTCAGGAAAATAATCCAAAATACACGACCTTTGAATTACTATCCACGTGGTTCCACGAATTAAAATAAACTAAGAAACCAACCAATAAATAATCAAAAATATGCAACTTAAAATACATTTGCGAAAAGGATTGTCTAACCACAGCAGTATGTTTGACGAAACTGGTTTAGGTTTAAACAATATTAGCAGCATATAATACTTTTGGCAAAAAAATATGTTCATTTATATATCTCGACTGCAATAGGTCTTTATCGTTGCAATGCGTGTCATAAAGACGATCGGCATCAATACCTGATTCTAGAAAACCTACTTACGTCGCGAAAAATAAAAGGGGAATAAGGATAGCCCATTTTAACACAGCTAAAAGTAACGACAACACTCCAGCTAAATGTTTCCAGCCTAATCTAACGTCGAACATATTTCAGAAGGTTTCCTCTCTTTTTTGAATAATAAGCGTTGGAACCTCCGCTTAGAACTAACTAATGCCCTAGCGAACGATAAAAGCGCCTCCTATGTAGAGATTCGGGACCGCGTCGTTCCCATTCACTACGGACGCAATGATGCTCTTTTTGCCGTCCATTCGCTTAAGACCGCCATTTATCGATTCGTAATTCCGGTCGGTTGGTTCTCTAACGTCTTACAAAGAGCGAATTTTATGTCCGTACCAGTGAATGGTGTAGGTAACTCGGAATTCTAATATTTCCTTTATTAGAACCGAGAAATTAGCGTAGATGTGGCTGAACGAAATTAGTCTAGCGTGAGAGGGTTCAAAGGCTACTATTTCCAATAGGCACAAAACTAACTGTGGTTATAGTGATGTATAGTATCGTCCCAAAATACAAACCCTTTCTATTACCTTGATTAATATAGATTATATATGTATATTAGTTCTGCGGGCCTTTAAGGCGCATGAGTTAAATTATTTTCTCACTATGCCTCTTCCAGAATTTTCTTCACCATTTTTCTGGTTTCGCTATGTTCTTTTTGTTTCTCCCAATTTCCGTGTTACTGTCTCTTTATATGCAACCCGGTCATTCCATGTCTCTACTTCATCTCTCTTGGCATCTCTTCTTCTTATTTTCACCTATCCAATAACTCCTTCTTTTCCTTTGCCGTGTACATTTTGTTGTCTTTTCTCGTGGTCAGGTTTTCTGCCAATCTCGTCATATCATTTTCCTATTTCGTTGTTTTTACTAGATTTTTGTTTTTACTACCATTGCCTTTTTATCTCATTCATAGATTTCTCAGTTACTTACTATTTTCTTTTATCTTTTATTGTTTCCTTCACTTCGTTCTTCCTTCGTGATGCTTCTTAATTTTTTTGGATGAATCTTTCCCCTACTGTTGTCGTTGTCAATGTATTTCTTTGTCCCGTTTCGCCTTCATTATTTCCTGTTTTGCTTCGAATGTTTCCAGTTCCGCTTATTATCCTCCATTATGCTAGCTTTTTTTTACTCTGATATTCACCTGTAACTCGTCTCATAAGAACTACTCTATCACTTCTTTTTCTAGCTTTCACATACACTCACCCTCCTTATTATGATATTGTTTTATCGTTTTCCTGTTTATCTTCTAATTTTCCGAGTCTTTTATTTAATCACTTCCTTTCCATCTCCCACACTTCATCTTTTCTGCTCCATGCAACTTTGTTCTCCTTTATTTCTTTCTTTATCTTCCTGTCTTTCCTTTCCTTTTACTAAATATGTCCTTGTCTTTATTCTCTTCTGTTTCGCCGCCCTCTCTCCCGCGTTTCCTATCAGTGTTCATTTGTCCCGATCAAGATCGAACAATGCCTCAACGTCGATCGCGCGGTGTACTAGGGCCCTACTCAATTCAGACCCAGCCCGCCTCGACCATTGGCCGCGTCTAGTCGTGTCTTGTCCGCCTACCTACCGAATTCGCTATTTTCAAACTGTACGTTACAACGCTAACCAACTTTTTTTGATTTACCTTTATGAATGTATGAATATGTATATTTTTACCGTTAATTGGGAATTAAAATTGTTATTATTCTTACTTGTGTACTTGTTTTCCTCTTTCTTTTCTCCTTTCAATCTATCATCTTACTCTCACACTCGCTGTGTTGTTGTACCATTGTGTTGAATCACCCAACCAACTCCCAAATATTGAGTTTAATTTACGGGACTATTCAACAAATGTCTGTTCTGAAAAAACAGAACTGTTATTTTTTTAGTCTAGCGCGGAGTGTTCAAAGGGTACTGTTTCCAATAGGCCTGAAACTACCCGTGGTTAAAGTGATGTATAATATCGTGTCGAAATACAAACCTGAATTAATACCGATTACATCACCAATTAAAGTAATAATTTTTGAGATAACTCTTTTTTCTTATATTTAAGATACACCATGAAAATGTAGTTGCGATTGTATTAGTGGAGCTGACGAATCGAATCCAATTTGACAATACTTTACACGAGTCTGTTAAAAAAAAAACATTAGTTAATAGGGGGGAGGGGGGGGTAGATATCATGACCTTCAGATGGATATTGCAGCTGCTGTCTACTAGGTTGGTGGAGGTGGAGGTTGGAAAATAAGACCATTTCGATTAGTACGACGAGAGGATGCCCATAGTGGGGAAGTTATATCCCCACTTATATGGAGCTTATGCTATTGTTATTTAAACCGTGCAAATTGAATTTTGATCAAATGGTAAACATCAAATGCGGAGAGTCCTACTTTTTGTGTGACAAAAATAATTTAGCTCTTTACAACAGCGAAAAAGAATGTGTATAATGTAGTCTGTATAAAGGTGAATAGATATTGTTACGGATAAAACGAATACAAACAATCTCTATCTTGTTTTTTAAGTTAAACAATCAAAGTAATTTTATACTTCTATGTAATCGTAACCTCATGGTATTTATCATAAGCTACTGGAATAAAATTATTTCAATTGAGTCAGATTAAAGTTGTCTTTGAATAATTTCCCAATATTTATATGTATATAATTTTATTTTGCGAATAAATATCATAAGTAATTACGATACTCCTATAATGCAACTGTGTATATTTCAAAATACTTCAAGTTCGTTGTTTAAATCTTCATTTAAAGCTTTTATTGCGATTCTTTTTAATGGTAAACAAGTATATTAAGAGAGCACAAATAGAAGCGATCTTGGTTTTAAATTGCAGACGATGAATATATTCAAAGTAAATTGTTTAAGATACGAGATTGTGTGGTGACTGATACGTGAGTGAGACAACATTAGCTAAATTAAATACAAACATCTTGTAGTATTTCAAAATAAATTAACATCACATGAATTGAAACAAAAGAAAGATTGTGTTTGAATGGCAGGTTCAAACGGGTGGTACAATTATTCAAATTCTCCCACAGTGCTTAGGGAATTCGGTCGGTTCATATACTACATGCGGTGACATTGACTTACAGAACACTTAAATTATTCTGATTCGGCGAGCATATACCCGACGAAAATACGAGGAGTTTAAAACTTCAAATTGTTTTTGGTAGAAGTAGTGGTAATTTAACATATAATCATATACAGAACGAGTTTTAAGACAACGAATATTTTAAGATAACAATTTTTTCAAACATCTTGCCGTCAATCGTATTACAATAATACTTGTATGTTTTATATTCAGTTATTATTATCCAATTAGCTTCATCGCAAACAATGATAATAACATTTTAATCTAATATCAGTTTATATCATAATATTGTAGATTTTATTCACAATAGTATAGTACAATCATTATGTTATAACATTATATAAAACTACATAACCACTATTATTATTATTATATTAATCAGGGTAACCGATTTATAGGTAGTTTCAGAAATTTTAAATTTTAATATGTTTGTGACGCGAATTAAATATGATATCATTACAAAGTAAATTAACAAAATTCGAACATTTCTGAAGAAGACAATAAAAATTGTCGAAACGTAAACAATATTTTATTACATTAGTATGAATCCTCTTTAAAAAGAAAATAGTAAAGTTAAATAATAGCCGCTATCTCAAGAAAGAAGAATCTTTAAATACACTATGGGCTAAGAATAAAATTTCACCAAAAAATAGCCTTGTATTAACAGGAATCCTTTCAGGTCATTGTAAACTGAGAAGACATCTCAGTAAGTTCGGATTAGCAAAGGAATCTGAATGTAGAATTTGTGGGGAACAGAATGTAATACCCTTTCATCTCCTCTCAAATTGTGTAGCACTGTGTAACTTAAGGGCGTTGCATCTAAGAGCATGTGAAATAGAAGAGGAAGATTTACTTAATCCTAAGCTTTCTCATATGCTATACCTTTGAAAATGAATAGGGTTGGGAGGCTAGCTGTGAAACAACACGAATAGGAGACACAATAGATCTTGTAGGTCGCTGTGTACTATCTTCCTGTATTTACATACAACATGCATGCACCAGTGATACATTTAATAAGCCTTGTTAGTAGATATGGGTAAAATATCCCGAAAATCATAATGCCATCATGCTTGAAGCAGTATGCACTTATATGGTTGAAAAATAGCTTCATTGCTTGGATATTTTTTCTGCATTGAAGCATCCCAGTTATTGCACTCGTAAGATGTTGTAGATACATCTTTATTTAATAATAATCTGTATTGTTTCCGATGGAACATGGATACCTATGTTTCTAAGTTTCAAAGAAACAGTTGTTGCAGTATGCAACTATGTTCGTATCATAACAAAAAAAAAAAAAAAAATCAAAGCCAGTAGGGAACTGGGTAAGTTGAATAATAAAGAAAATAGTGTTTTGAGGGCAACGAGATATTTTTCTTCGCTTCCTAAACGTTTTGTTTTCGAAAAACCGAACCACGATTAATCTCTTTTTCCATTAATTCGCCATAACAGGCGCACACATACACCCACAGTACTGAGGAAGGAGGGAAGGAAAGAAAAGGAATGGGAGTCACGCCATGTCCTTTCCCTCAGACCATTTAATCAACGGCTATTAGCGGTTGGAACTCCTACCGCCATTAGGTCGATAAAAATTCCCTCATATATTAAGGCAGATACCATCGGCAGAGAGACGGATAAGGGTTTTCGTGTTCCCGGCGTCAATAATCTCGAAATTAATGCCCATAATCTTGAAGGGAAAAACGCGCTAGAATTCCCGCCTTAATGTTATGTTTCGCGTTTCCATTAATATCCCAATTCGCTTTAGAGAAAGAGAGAAGGAAAGAGAGAGACCGACAGCTCGTTGCAAGGATAGAAAAAGAAATTAGTATGTGCATGGAAGTTATTTGGCCATTACATTTTATGAGTAAGTACCTATACCGAGTACATGCTGAGATTTATACTCAATGTGGGTAATTTACCTAATACGTCACTATAAAAGAGGTCCAAACTTTTGATTTATAATCAAATATTATCTAAAACGAGTACGAATACGTTTTGTAATAATTAAGTTCATTACCCTTAAATGTATCTGTACCATATATGAGCATCAAAGTATGTGATTTATCTGTATTACAAATTCTGTTAGCTGATCATCAATCTAAATTGTCGCTGTAGATACCAATGATTCTTCTCCAAATTCTTTATGAAGTTCTGGACAACATCATGTTTATTTTAGAATCCCAAAAAAAGGATGGCTTATCTTTTCTGGATATATTAGTGATTAACTGTCACTCTATGGTTATAACTAGTGTGGTCAACTTTCGTCTGCGAGCCAGGTCTGTACTAAGATTCACATATGTGACATTAACGTTTAACACAAGTATAAAATACAGGGGCGGGAAAGAGCAAAATTATTTGAAAATGTACGGTGATACAAACAGTAATAAAGGATATATAACGAAAATACACGTCTTGTCACATCGAATAATCCTACAGTGAGCCTGCCTGAATTAAATCCCTAAAGCTATAAAAGCATTTGTCTAGTAGATAATCTTTCAACTTTAACCTAAACAGTTTAGTATTAGTGATTTTTTTTTATTTTGGCAGGGAGAGCATTAAACGTTTTCACAGCTGCATAGTTAGGCCTTCGTTCATACTGTCTACTAGAGTGGTGCAGTATTCGAAAGTCGACCCTGTGCTGTGTGGACATCACGTTAAAAATATCAGAATTGCTGAGAAAGTTTGATTCGTAATTTTATTCCGTAAGAATGTAGCTCGTATTTGTAAACTGCTGGTAGCGGCCATCAAAATGAATTTCAAAATGGCATCAATAATATACAAAAATACGTCTACTCACGTTAACAGTCGAACAAGGAACTGCCTGACAAAACTCTACAACTGTTTTTCTTACGAAAATCCCTCTCTTAAAAACTTACAACGCAAACGCACAATTCACCGACAAAATCTAATAGAATAGGCGTTAAACAACATGAGCAAACAATAGACATCTTAATGAATGGAATTAATTTAAAAAAATTTAACACTAAATAAATTAAATCAAATAATAAACTCTTTACCTAAATTTATACAAAAATAAAATCACACACATCAAAATATGCAACTTAAAATACATTCGCGAACAACGGGAAGTCTACCACAGCAGTACTTAACATGAAATAGAAAGTAGACACTTTTCTACACAAGATTGTTCTGTTAATCTTTTACATCAAAATTTTATCATTATAAAAACAGAATTTTAAAACTTTCTTATTCACAAGCTTAATTTAAGACCTTTAGAAATAATCTCGGGCTTAACAATATTCCTCCTCACTTGTTACTAATAAAAGAAATATTTCTGTCACGAATACTATTACTAGTTTTACTAGTACAAATAGTAGATTAGATTAAGGTTGGGGTGGCCATGCAGAGCTACATCATCGCGATCTTTCCAGATCTGTTGTAGTGCCCTTTTACCTAGAAGGCGCTATCTAATTTTGCCCTCTCAATTAGACCTATCATCTTCGAACGGCTAATTTGTGTAGCTATTAGTCAGAAGGTGTTCTGTGCTCACAATCAGTATTATAAACCTTGTCCTTGCCCAGCCACGGCATTTGCACTGCATGTGAACTTTATCGTTTTGTCCTCCTGTTGGCAGGATCTGCAAATCTTTCTGATCTGTTCGTTTAGAAACTCTTTGGTCTATCTCTGTCCTGGTGACTTTTGGCATCACTTCCTGAACATTCATTTAGTGATGGACTTTTAAATTTGCAATTTGGAAATGCCAGCTGCAACGAATGATATTGACTTTCGCCGCCAGGTTAATGTTAGTTCCCTCTAGGTGCCCACCTCATTTAGGGGCTTACATAATCCCAAATCAGCTAAGACCCTTACGACACTGTCTCAAGTGTTTACTGGCTGTCAGAGAAAACAGTGATGTTTTTACCCAACTGAGTCCATCAGTTTATTTCTCTGAAGAGTGATGAAGTACAGCAACCTTAACCTGGAACGCCGCCATGTCTTCGCTGAAGCTTACTGAAAGGACCTTTTTAGGCCTCTTTCCTTAAATTTCAGCTCCTTCGGTTTATATACTAATTCAAGTCTCTTACAGGAGTGCCTTCTTCCCACGTCTTCTTATCTGGTACGAACAACATAACGACATAAAATAAACTTGCGTATATTTCTGAGCCATCAGAGAGGCTTAGAAAGATTCTTAAGGGCCATGACCATAAAGTGGCTTTTTCATAAGGATAACATTTTATATGAATTCTCTTTATTTTCAATAACCCCAAAGATAAACATACTGTTTCGTGAAAAAAATATTTAGTATACAAAATTAATTGTAAAAGGATATTTGTTATATAGGACGAAAGTCAGAAGATTCATATCTACATAAATAGCATTAGCCTAGGCATACCCTTTCCGTTCTTGTGAAACCTACAATAAATATATATTCATGTTTCTCTGTACTAAAATTTATTTTGCATATGGTTTAGTTCGGTTGAGGTCTATACCCGTTTAGAGAAATGGGTGTGGATTGAGAGGCTGTTCAAGTTTGCTATAACTCTTTCAATTTCCCAGAAATATAGAGTGCATGGATATAATATACCTAAGATTCTAACCTTACTGATATGTATTGCATACTAAAATTCTCATGACAATTCTATTTGTGACATATAACATTTGTAGTTGTTACTTGATACGGACAAGACTTTTCTCATAGGTACTTAAAAAGGAATGTTTATGTGATATTTAACCCATTAATAATTTGAAAAAAAAAACTCTAAAATCCAAGTATTTCACACAATATTTTAACTGACATCATAAAGTAAATTTTAGATTCTAGTCACAAATTACACACGTAATATTTTCAATAATATGTTTACTGTATTATCAGTATTAAATTATATGGAAGTGAGTAATTTAATAATGGGACTGAATGTATTGTTTCCTTTGTTCCTGTCGTTAATGCGTTTCTATTAATAATCTCCTACATGTTAGTTTATTAAATGTGGATTAGTGTTATTGAGGGCATTGTTTATTTAACGTTTCAGTCAACACTTTTAGCATTTAACAGCAATAGGATATTGCATCGAAAAAGCTAATATAAAATTAAATGAAGCATTAACCATTTTAAATGTTGCAGTAAATCGATTCTGAACTATGTGCGGCGGAATTGAAAAGCAATGCACTCATTGACAGTAATTTAATATTTCATGGAAATAGAAATATTTAAAAATATCTATGTTAACTTTATTAAAAGTTTAATTCATGTAATGTGGAAATATTTATTTATGCTAGAGCAGTATAGAGTTGTAATAGTATATTAAGAAACTAATTTAATAAAGCATGTTCTAAACCACGTATTCGATGCAGAATTAAAAAAAAAACAAGTGTCTAAATGCTATTTAAGTTTACAATGATTATTAAATGGGAGTTTGCATATTAATAATTCATATCATATTGAACGAATGTCTGTACCGGCTTACCAATAATGAAATAGTTGATACCAGTCATCTAAAACATAACTTCAAATTGACACATTGATTTCTGAGTTATTGACTAACAATAAGTGCGACCGACTTGAATGATTTTGCTAAATATTTTCTATCACGATGATTATATCAAACTAATTCGTAAAGATGTTTTATAGGGGTACTAAACACAAAGTTATAAAATAAGGTGAAAAGTAGTTTAATAGACGCATAAAACACGAATTATTTTAGTAGATGGATGCCGTAATGTTTTACGTAAACGTGTTCTTTATGTTATTTTTTGTAGTTAGCGTTTCAATGTTCTTTTTTTAGACTTTTTTTGGATGCAGGAGATAAAAACGCAAGAGTATTGTATATGTCGCCAAAGACTTCTCAGTTATGTAACATTAACTACTACTTGGCAAACAATGACTAGTATCTAAACCGTCTTCATAAGCAAGCTTAAATTAATAAATACACTCTGGAGCAGGGCCATCACCACAGGAAAGTTTAACGGAGATAAAAGAGAACAAAAAGTAGTAAATATGAT
Organism: Protaetia brevitarsis; assembly: GCA_004143645.1. Classification (NCBI taxonomy): domain Eukaryota; kingdom Metazoa; phylum Arthropoda; class Insecta; order Coleoptera; family Scarabaeidae; genus Protaetia; species Protaetia brevitarsis. Next base: position 1,764,031 of record RXPK01000059.1, read on the forward strand.
AACCTCATATTCTGTGGTGGGTAGTGAAGAAATTATTGAAACTAGTATATCATTTGATTTTGAAACTTGGAACCATGGAAGACGTAAATACTTTTCCATCATATTCCCAGGTCCATCAAAAATGTGCTTTCCGAAATATTAGCAATACTTTTCATAACTATGCGAACTTAAACAACAAAGAAAATGCAATACATTTACTGGAAAAGAAAAGAAACGGCTTGCTGTAAGTGTGACAGCTGAAAGTCTCGCTAAAATTTCAGAAGAAAAAGTATTGCAAAAGAAAATTTACTCTATTATAGTATATGTATAATTCTCCAGCTTTTTGATTTTCTACATTTTCTACTGTAGCAAGCATGACCGTTTCTCCCAAGTTTGTCATTGTTATTTTATCTTTGATGGGGATTATCCATTTCAGAAAAAAGTTAGTAAAAGGTCAGAACTGAATGCAGCCGACTTATGCGACACCAAGTGTAAGCAAATAGTACTATGGTGTCGCACAAGATTTTGTATGTCGAATGGTTGCTCGCTGAAATCTTTACTAAAAACTGTAGCACACGGCATTCAAGAATACGATTGCCTACATCATTGCCTACATCATTCGACATTTGGCTAGTGTCGCATGCGATATTTGTCATTCGAGGTTCAAGAAACGGGCCCCTGGTTTGCGAATGTATTCGAGCACTGAATAGTCTGATAGATCGCAATACGGTCACTTTGCTGTGGGTGCCAGGACATCGAAGGAAATCATCCGTTTCATACGTATGCCCAGAACCTGCATTAGGAGTGTCTAAAACACAGCACAACGTAAGGAGTTGCGCCAAAGAGAAACGCAAAGGACACTGGAGTAAAACAATCAGGCAAATTCATGGAAATACCTTTATTAAGGCACCATCAAAGAGGAAGACTGAAGAACTACTGTAACTGGAATCATCTTCACACTGTAAAAGGTCTCCTTACAGGCCACTGTGCCACCTACAGAAAACTGGGAACAACTTCGGAGAGACCAATTTAGTTGGTTAGTTTAGTAAGAGATAGCAACCGGTTCGATTAATCATCCAGTCCATTGCGATCACTAAGGTCTATTGTGGATTGGATGTTATCTTAGAGTTCATTCAATAGGTTTAGGCCCTAAAGATGGCTCATCATATTGCAAAATGAGGTGGTTTTCAGGTCTTCTAGAGGAGGATCGGCCTTTCCAAAGATTACATACCTGATTCTTGTAGTAGCAGGACAGTGGCAGAAAATACCCTCAACTGTCTCCCTGTCTTTTAAAGACAGTCAGCATTCAGTCTTATCAGAGAGACCGATTCTGTGTAGGTGTTTTCTGAGTTTACAGTGACCTGTAAAAACAGAGACAATCATCCTGACATTTTGATGGACATTTATAAGTTCTAGCAGTTCCTTGGTTCTGGTGTGGCTAGAGTCTTTCGCATGCACCAATTCAGGGCAGTTGTTCCAGTATTGAAAAATTTTTTGATTTGCCCAGAATTTGATTTGCTATTTAGCTACCGTGGGTAGCTAATGGCCGTGGGCGATATGCCAATGGCAGGTTCTGGCCCTTGAAATTGCTCCGCAACACCCTTTTGGAAAGGATGTCTCTCTAGTAATCCTCATTTCTAAGAATGAGTGAGTGCGTAGGTACCCAGATTAAAAATAGATTATTAGCCCTTATGCGTCTCTAGCATCGTTAGCACCACCCGACTGTCGCTGAAGATTTTTATTGATTTGTGCATGTAGCTTTTATCTAAAATCTCTCTTGCGCATATCTCAGTGGCATAGATTTCAGCCTGAAAGATTGTTATGTGTTGTCCAAGGTTGTAATATCTTCTGACTCTTGAACTGCAACAAAATATCCCTGCACCCACACCCGGCTCGGTTTTCAAAACCCTCCACAAACTAGCAGGTGTCCATCTACGTTAGTTTTCTTTCGTTGATTCTCCATTCCTTTTTGTTTGAAAAGGAGGTATGTATGCATGCATCGATCACTGGTCGAGTACACATCATGTCCGAGGGAGCCTAACATGCCGTTGGAAGTAACAGATTCAAGCAGCTTGTTGGTCATATAGGCATGAATATGTGGCGATTGATTCGTTATTTGCCATAGGCTAAATTTATATAATCTGGCTTCTTACATATCCTTCGGCATGTCCATAAGCTCCATAAGCATAAGCATAAGCACCCTCGCTTTGGTGGGTGATCTTTTCCAAATGTGCAAGTTTTACACCTTGAATACTAGGTGGTATCAAATGTACCACCCTCTTCTTCCTGGTGAACGGTATTACCTAGTTTTGTTTGAGTTAATGCTGAGGTTTTTTTCTTTCTGCTGCACCAACTAAAAATTGCGTTAATCACTTGTTGGAGAGCTGAGGAAATATCTCTCTCTCTTTAGGTCCTCGCCGATATTGTCCGTATGGGTCTGCACTTAGGCTTTGGAGATACCAACTGCAGACTGTGCAATGTGAATGCGAAGCAAAATGACAAGCCATTTTTAGCAAGTCAAAAATAACCCCAGAGGATGACTTCGATCAACTAGTCAGAGACCTATACAGGTAATGCAGGATACTGGAATACCGGAACAGCTGATATAATTTAAAGGAATGGCAGAGATACAAAAAACCATAAGGCTGCAGTGTGTCCGGAGATTCTAGGTCAGAAGCTCCCACAAAAAAAAGAAAGTAAACCGCATTTCCGTACCTGCGATCATTTATCTATAACGAAGTTAATTTGGAAAAATTGCTTTATTCTTTCTCTTTTACGGTCGGCAGACGGCTTTTCGTTCACGTGCGATACGAAAAAGAAGAATCTTTCTTTCACCTCGATTACAACTCGACTTCTGCTCGAGGGGCGACAACTAACGTCTGCGTTTTATAGTCCTCAGTTTTATGCGGTAAAAATGTAAATGAATCGATGGGACGTACCGCCGCGGAGCGAAATTATAATAAGTTCTAGGTATTCAGATCGTTCCCGTTCTACTTCTGTGATTTACGGTCTACGTTCTTCGAGGTGGCATGCCAGAACGTTTGAGTAAAACGATGTCGTAATGAGATGGAAATAACTGCGATGCGATAAAATGCATGCTTTTAATAGTGGTGGTAAAGGAAATATGAGTAGGTGTTTGGGTTGCTTTCACCGTTTGTGAATTGTGTGTGTGTGGAATTGTTCAAATCGAAAAATTCGGTGGTAGTCCACTGCAGTTATTAGACAAGGATTGTGTCCTTTTCAAAGCTACATTAATGAGGGCAGTAGAACCACTATTGAAACGTCGGCATTTGAATAATCACATAGACGATGGAAAAAGCTCAAACACCGACTCACTATGATATCATTGTGAGTGTTGTTTGCTCCAGAACTGAGCGTGTCTATAATGTACTGCATATGCATTCAGGTAACATCGACTGACCTAGAGCGGTTGACCGTACTGTATATAAAATAAATATTAAAGATATGCTCAAATTTATATTTTTTAACAATCACTGCCGCATTATTATTGGCAAATCACTTTCGTTAATATGTGCAACATTTCGTATGCCTATCTGTAATATTTTTATACATTTTCATTGTACAGTTATCTAAGCGCAAGCATTCGACCTTTTATATTGGGGTTATATTGAAATATGAGTGATTTCATACTGACCATAGTTTAACTCAATGTAAATTATTTAATAAAATTATAATATACGACCATTTTCAATAACTGGCTTGCAACAAATTAATGGCAGTTAAAATGGCGCATTGCCGGTATGATTGAATTAGCTTCCTATTGGCATTTCTGCAGATCACATTATTGCTTTCTTCCAAAATCAACTTCTTTGAATTCACTTTTACTGTATCTACATATTTCTCTATTGTACGACCTCGTATTTACGTCATGCCGATCTCCAGTCGACCAAGTGAGCTATTAGCGTGTTAACAAAATTTAAACCAAAACGGGCTTGTGGCTGACGATTAGATGCTGCAAAGAGTTGCAAGCTGAACGAAAGCAAGTTTTAAGCTCAGTGCACTGCTTCGTTTAGATGAGAATCTGTAGAAGTGCAAGATTAGGGATACGACTTTTGATGACCGATTCGCACCTATTTATCAAACAGGTATTAATTTGCAGAAATAGCAACAACGGAGGATAGTGAAAAACAAATATTTCACTCAAAATTTGCTACCTTTTCTGTTCGGTTTATCTTTAGACACTGTATTATCTCCAATCTTATTCTTATTACTATTTCTCATTACTGACATTGTTTTTTTTTTTTCTGCGGGATTATAGACTAACTATGTATGCCGGTAATATCACTTTCTAGTGGATGAGTAGCTAAATTATATCCCAGATAAAATTCACTGCTTCTGTCTGTCCTTATTGAACAAATGTATATATCCTAAAATAACAATATCTCACCTCAATTTGACCTTCACACCGGAAACACTGCAATTTCAAATATATATCAATTTAAAGCTTTGGGTATAATCTAGTCATTTAATTTAAAGTGGAGTAACCATGGAGAGAAAAGTTGATTTCTCCATCTGAACATCTGAACATCGATTTAGAAACTTAGATACCTAAAAACAAACATGATACTTTCAGAAGCAATGATCTGTTCCAGAATATAATACACATAAGAAATACAGAGATACACCTGCCAAACCACGTACTGACATTAACTCCTCAGGTCGGGTGTCCACTGTCGTGTGGAGCTGGAATGGGAGGATCCGAGCGGATATCGCTTAAATTCTCCGGCGCACAGTGGTGCAAAAATGGAAAAAAAAAAACCCTCTTTTGAGAAGCATTGAATGTGATAGTATATTTAACGAAAATCTTTAGCTAAATGTTGAAACTTTATGAAAAATGGCATTTTGCATATTTTCGCCGGTTAAATATAAATATCAGTGCTGAAAGTCGTCATATGTAGAAATCCGAAACGATTCCATAATAATAATAATAATAATAATAATAATAATAATAAAATATTCAATCTTTGGACATAAGTACAAAGATAATGTCATACATAAAATTAAGGAAGTTACACGCTACATTTTAAAATCATCCACTGATAGTAGCACTCTCCTAGCAAATGGCCCTCAAAAGAGATTTTAAACCTTACAGTGAAAGCTCACGTACCGAGGATGGTAATCTATTGTAACAGTTTATAACTGACATGCATCTTGCTCGACGAGCGCAAGCCGATGTATAGGTATCATCAGATTCTGTGCTTTCTTTTATTGTAGTTATGAAAGTTGTAATTATGACTGAAGTTTTCGTAATTGACATGAACGTGGACTAAATTATATAAATCACCAAGGACGCAAGTTAAAATTTTGAAACGAATGAAAAGTAGGGCTTGCAAGATTCTGCATTATTATTTTGGCAATCACACGTATCGCCCGCTTCTGCTGCACAAACAATTTGCCGATGTTCGGCCACTGTAACCCCACACCGTATTCCGTAAGTAATAGTGCTTTGAAACATGGCGTAATACGTGTAATTGCTGCTTCAGACCAACTGTGTTCTTACCTTTCGTATGGCGTAAATGATCGAGAGACAATCTGAGAAATAAATCCTCGACGTGTAGTTTAAAAATTTAGCCGAGAATCAACCATGACACCCAGAAATTTTGTTTGTTCTAATTCAACCTTACTAATCCATGGAAAATTTTACGGCGCTAGTTTTATCGGTGTTCAAGCGTAATTTATTTGCAGCGAACCACCGATCAGCGACGGCGACCACAGTGCCGCGACGTCAGTGGCACATTCGTTTTTCCCGATATTTTAGCAAGAAAGTGGTATCGTCTCGAATAGCAGTGTGTGATAAGGCATTGATGCGGGTAGGTATATTATATATAATAAAAAAAAGAACAGGGCCAATATGCTGCCTTGTGGTACCGCACTTTCCATAGTCAGCGGCGACTGTAGCCACCGTCGCAACAGACACGCTGACATCTGCCCGAGAGGTATGATTCGAAAAGCTTCAAAGCCTTGCTTCTCACCCGTAATACTCTAACTTACTTAACATATACTAATGCGGACACAGAGTGAATGCCTTGCTCAAGTCCACGAATACGCCTAAACTAGAGATCCCTTCCTCAAAATTGGCCACAATAGCGTCCGTCAACCCGAGCAATGCATCGACAGTGCCCCGCCCTTTTCTAAATCCAAATTGACAATTTGATAAAATTTGAAATTTTTCCATGAAAGATAAAAGTTGATTTAATATAATTTTTTCAGCTATTTTTGCCAGTTCGGGTCGGCTAGTCGGGCAAAACGGACGTATTTTATATTGCTCTGCACAAAGCTAAAGAAATACCGAGCAAAATTGAACTTATTTGCTTGTATTAGTGTCTGAACGGTAGTGTGTGGAAAGATGAACAATTGTATGTAGCGCAAACATTTCTTTGATAGTTAATTTTTAGAATAATCAAGTTGTTTGATGAAACACCCAAAACGTTTAACGTTAATTCAATACATTTCTGTCGCGCTAGGTCACAAACAATTTTTTGTAGTGTTCTCTTTTTTGTTAAGCCAACTGTACGTGCACACAACAAGAAATACCAACGATTTAACAAACCCAGCAAAAAGGAAAAATACCTAAGATCAAAACAAACATTGGATATCCTTATACGTATACCTATTTGCATATACAGGGTTTACCCAAAAGTTAATACTTTTTTAATTAAAATATGGAAACTCTATTGGACGTATAGTATGCAATAACATTTTGTGATAAGTTTTCATGTAAAAACGTTTATAGTGTTATATGTGTGTTGTATCCGTAAACTTTATAAGGGAAAATGCCAGCGTTAAATATAGCCGAAATGAAAGTGGCGGACTTAAAGCGCGAGTTGGAAAGGAGGGGCGAACAAGCTACCGGTAAAAAAGTGCAACTAATAAAAAAGCTACAAAGTGTCCTTAAGTCAACAAAAATGGAATGTAATTCAAGCAAAAATAAAAGTGACAGACCTGCTGAGCAAAGCGACATATCGACTGAAAAACTGGGAAGCTCTATGTGGAAGACTGTTACGACGGGTAATGACAATAATGACGATGACGGGAATAGTTCAGAATAGTTCAGATAAAGACGAGGACTCGTCCTTTAACAGTACCAGTACGATTGTAACATATTTCTCATAAAACTAACAACATTTTTATTTTCCAAAATAATTATTTAAACTAAAGTACAATATACCTTCTATTATGTTCGGTAGTCTTATAGTTTACATAACTACAAATAAAAAATAATTTACTACCTAAATAGTTTATCTTTATTAACAATGATATGACTGCTACCATTATACGTAAATTTAAAATTCATGTAGATTTTTAACATATAGTTACAGCTACCTACACGTTCATATTTGGCTTTCGATCTTTATTAACACCTCTATTTATAATGTCTAAAAGAATTAGCTGCTAGTTTTTGCTGTTTTCCGAGAAAACAGCGATTAATTGTATGAGGGTAATAATTATTAGGATCCGCCATTATACACATATCATCGGCGATAAAGTAGTTAGATATATACTGGTATTTAGAGTCAGGAACAATTGTCTTTGAACTTACTATAATTTTTCAAGAATCGAACTTAACCCGGAAGAATCGGAATGAAAAAAAAAAACCGAAATTGTTTAAACAGGTGTACTAAAAAATTCCTACAATAAAATAAAGAAAGATTAAAGGGTTTTATCCAAAAAATAAATAGATGTTTGTATTTTGAGTTGACATAATTTAGTAATGCATTTTTTCTTGTTAACATGTACTTCAGAACTAGAACCTGGAAAAAAATATATTCTGTTTGTAATTTTTGTTAAAAATTGAAAATAATGAAATGAAATTATGGTAACGTAAATTCCAAGAAATATTGCAATAAAGGATATTTTAAATTGAAAAAAAATATATAATAGTGGAAACACATCCAGGCGTTTTTTCAACAATCCATCTGTAGTCGCGGACATCATAGAAATTGACAAAAATTTAATAGAAAGATTGACTGTTATCTTGGAGGTACTGAATAGTGACTGCGATATTGATACTCAAAAATTTGATGTATATGCAATGCAAACAGCAGAGCTAGCGTCTCTTTATTCCTGGTACTACTTACCAACAACAGTGCACCAAATTCTTTTTTATGGGAAGAAAACTATTGAAAATGCTGCTTTACCCATCGGTTCCCTTTCCGAAGAGGCACAAGAAAGCCGCAATAAGGATTATAAGCATTTTAGAACCCACCACAGCAGGAAAGTATCTCGTATAGCTACAAACGAAGACGTTTTTCATTTTATGTTGATATCTTCAGACCCCTACATAACTTACTTGAGACCAGAACCAAAAAGTAAAAACCTCCCACTTAGCGATCCAGCAAAAGCTTTATTGAAATTAGTATAGTCACTACTATTATCTATTTTTTATTATTAATCTTATTAATTAGAAATGAATCTTAAAAAATACTTAAATTTTGTTTTAAACCATTAAATAATGTGAAAATATTTTAAATTTTAAATCAAATTTTAACATATCATTAGCGTAGTTTTTAATTCATTTAGGTGAAGCCAGTGCGTACATTGGCGAAATGTCAATAAAATATTTCGTTTGATATCAGAATTTTATTTTGACCGTCCGTCACACCATAAAACTTTAGAATATTAATTAGGTACATTAGTTCTTACTTCAATACTAGTTATGTTCAAAGTTAAAACACAATAATAGCAGTATACTGAAAACGGTTTAAGTTGTCGACTTGGTTTTGATTTCATTCAATTTGGAATGAAAAAGTACATAGGAGAAGGTTCCCAGTATGGCTTAAAAGTCGTATATCTGAGATAGACAAGGTTTTTTCCGAAAATCAAGCGTTTTGCACCACTGTGCAGCGTAGGATCGGTTTTCCACTTTCGTGCGGATCTTAACGGAGCGGAGTGCAGAAAAGCTCGCTAACGTATCATTAAAGGCATGAGTTCTCACTATGCCATACTAGGTTGGCTGAACCACAGTGTTTGAGCGGATTTCGCTCAGATCCTCACATCCCAGCTCCGTACGGTGGTGGAAATCTGGCTTTAAAGTCTAATATGTCGGGTCATAATACATACATATTCTGCTTGTATCAAAAATACTTTTAAAATTATTGTTATTATTATTTTTTATTATCTTCCAAGAACTTCTTAGCGTGTTAGACGGTCGTATATAAAGAAAATCTTTTTGACCACTGTTGTTCTTGGATTAATATTGACGTGTTGTCGAAATTATACTGATGATTGTTATTGAGGCTATGGTGTGACAGAGCCGTCTTAGAAAATTTGTGCAAGCAGTCCAGAGTATATTCTCTATTCTGTTACCTAATTGTTGACCTGTTTAACCAGCGTATATCTTGTTACAATCGTGACAAGGAATCGAGTAAACTATATTTGAATTAAGCAACATTGGAGTTTTTGATTTGTCTTTAGAGAAAAAGTTGCTAATAGCACCTAAGTTATATAGTGCCATCTTGATGGGAAATTCTTTAAATAAATTTGAAATTGTTGGAGTTATATTTTCGATATATGAAATCTGCAAAATTTCATCTCAATGGTCGCTATTGGGATCATTACTTAACTATTAATTAAGTTACAACATTCTCTCATTTTGTATTTGTTATTATCTTTTTTTTTTTGATTGAAATAAACACTTAAACCTTAAACGTAGCCGTCTTTTATAATTGAAACTTCTAGGCTAATATCTCAAACATAAAGTAAGATGAAGTTTAACGAAATATTTTTTTTGGTAGGTAGGTATATGATTTATTACTACCACACCATTTTTTGGCATTTCAGCTTACAAAACGTCAGAAAGTAAAATTGTTTCGTTATTGTCAAATGCTGCTAAAAATAAATCAACAAAAAAAAAATAAAAAAAAAGCGAAACAATCTTCTGTAGACGACGCGACGTTCTAGACTTTCACTTATCCGCTCACAACTTAATCGCAAACTTCTTGTCCATTTTTTATCGTGAACCGTTTTATTTTCTAGAATCCCATTAATCATTTTTAAAACGTGTTTATTGAAAATTTAAATTCGCATTGCCACCGCCTACTCCTTGCCGGTTTCGTATTGTTTCCTTTCGTCTGATTTTCAGTCGACTTAATTTCCAGAAGTTCATATTAATTAAGTATAATGAATTAGGTAGCGAAAAGTTTTGACGTAATCGATTTCTTGTGTTTTCTCTTAGGATTCCAGTGTTCTTGTTTGGGTAAGTTCAAAACCTATTAGGTCGAGCATGTACCTAAATTAAGTGTGACTGGCGACTTTATATTGTCCCGTCAATTTAGTATTGTTTAGGCAATTATAAATTGAAATTTGTGCCAAGATATCTGGATATCATTTCAAAATTAAGTGTGTCAGCACTAGGTGTCCAGAGTTCCAACAAAGTTTGTTCCCGCAATCGTATATTTTTACTGTTTGCAAATAGGTATTGCGCAGAATACTTATAAATTCATTGACAATTTAGATATAAATAAATAATAAATTAGATGTTCGACCTATTCAGATTTATTGTTATAATTATTTTATAAGATACATGTTTCGGTCCAATCTGGCCATCTTCAGGTTCTTATCCGTCAAAGTAAAACAAATCAAAGTGCTGTCAATGACTAAGACTATGTAAGGAAAGAAATATTATCTAAGTAATTACCATTAGATATCACTACATCTACATGGGATGAATGGACTACAATTCAAAAAGGAATGAAAGATACAATGAATGTCATCATAGGAAAACGAATACACATGAGGATGGAAGAATGATTCGATGAAAACTGTAGGAGAGCCCTAAAAGAAGAAATAAGGCGAAAATACAAAAGGAGCAAAATAGGCCAGAAGAGGAAAGAAGAACTATGAACAAAAGAGAAGAACGAAAAGAAATTTGTAGAAGCAACCACTGATCTGATCGCGGGCTGCGATGTTAATTCTCACCACATGGTTTGGGGCGGTACCAATCTAAGAGGTGAGTCACTTTATAATTACATTTCATTGATCCTAAATAAGATGATTCTGAACCAACCTTCTTAACTTGTAACTTTCGTAAAAAAATTCAGCTCTAACTTAATGAGCACAAGAATTCAGAATTGGAGAGTCTTATCGAAGCCTTCGTGCTCCGACTGTCAACACATCCAATTTGAAAATTTATCGCGATTAAGTGCACTGATTGAAGGAGATATTTTAGTTCTCTACAGGCGAAGCTAAATGGCAACTATTAATTAACTCATTCCCAGAGTTGTAACCACATCGAGATAGCGGCAGAGTAGACGAATAACGCCCTAATCTGTGCATATCACACAAATTGTTCGCTAAAGGTGAAAAGAGATAGCAGAGGCACTATTTAGTGGAACCACAACATCAGCCTCCACAGACGAGAAGTCCGCACTTTGTTGTAGAGGGCTAAACATCAGGCAGCAGGTACCAAATCGTCATGGCTCTAACGGAGTATCATAAGGAGATTAGAAGAGCAAAAGAGAGACATGGAGAAAGTTCTAAAACATTAAGCAAACAGTACGTTCGCTGAAGCGAATGCATAAGCACAGGACCATTTTCAGGATGCCAGATGAAGAAAGACCTCTCAGAAAGCACTAGGACTTTGGCAGATAGCAAAGAAGGTAGTAATATTCAATGCTGTTAGCTGGGCGATTAAATCGTTCAAACCAGACTAAATGCCAGAGGAGGACAGTATATTTTCGGCACTCTTATAAAAGGGAAGCACGCTACTAGTTCCTTACTTGCTAAGACTTCTCAGAGCTAGTTTTGCTTGGAATTATATACCAACAGATGGACGGAAGTAAGAGTGGTGTATATTCTCAAAAAGGGAAAGTCGAAACCCTCCCCAATTCCTTTCGTCTAATTAGTCTGATGTTATTCCAACTAAGCCACATTCATGTTCACCAATATGCTTATCAAGCCGGCAAATCTACGAATCTTACACTGAACAATTTAGTCCACAGATTCTAATTCTCTCGAATCCAAGGAAATAGCAATGGCAGAATTTGTGGACATAGAGGGAGCATTTAATAATGCAATTTCTTCATTTCTGTGCAAAAGCAGTTAGAGCGCGAGGTGTAGAACCAACCCAAGTAGATTGGATCGCCACTATGCTTACGAAAAGACTTATGATAACAATTTTAAGCGGGGAGGTAGTCAAGAGGGTGTTCGCAGGGGAGCGATTTTGTCACTATTGGTGGATGATTTGCTGGCTATCATTGAAGTGCTTGGAGTCGAGGTGCAGGCCGATGCAGACGATGTCGTAATATTATTGCAAAAATCGGGGGAGAGAGAAACTTCCTCAGGCCTGCAGGGATCAGCCTAGCAGGTGATTAACGCCATTTGTTGCGGTGACAGGGAAAACTACGGTAATACCGTTCACAAGGAAAGAAGAAGAGAGTGCAACACTTGTCACCACCCAGTATTCAAGGTTTAAAAAGTGCATTCGCAGATAATTTAAAATATAAAGGCGTCTTATTTGACCAGACACTATACTGGAATCTGCATTTGCAAAAGATCATTCACAAAGCAAGGCTATCCTTATGGACATGCCAAAGGATATGTTGGAGATCTTAGGGACTATCTCCAAAGCTAGTCCACTGACTGTAATGAACAAACCAACTACTTGAAATGCTTATCAAAATGTAAAAATAGAAATAAAACTCTTGCAGGAAAATTATCTTCGTATTCCTTTATTTGGGTAGTTCATTATCATCAACAAATGTAGTGCATGAAATGAATCCTTCCAAAATGAATATACCTACAACAAAACATAACGGCGCTGAAACAAACCAACTACTTAGAAAGTTGCTTTTCTGCAGAAACTATAAAATAAGCTTACAATCAACATTACTGATATCACCTCGCGCTGTAGCTATGCGCTGAACTCGCAAGCTATACACTAGATTCTCTATTTAGTTCGTTGTTAAAGTTTATGTTCCATTAGAGTTTGGACAGGTCTACATAAAAATTCCACGGATTTACGGCAGCGCAGTCAGTGAATTAACCCCCTTCGCCTCCACCATTGTTCCAACTACGTACAGTCTTTTTATTTTGCCATTCTTTATGTACTCGGCCGCGCACACTTCTGCCCCCGAAACTAAAATAATAAATCATCCGTTCGGAAGCGAAAATGAATAAGAAATCCTAATCTACACGGCACGCTCCATTTCGTTGCGAAAACGCGGTCCCTGAAAAATGACGAGTTCCGCAAAGAGGTCCGCACTCTCACGCCCGTCGAAGCCCGGGAACGTCTTACTATCGCTATTATTGCGTTATTTAGGGCGGCGTCGGAACGTTGCGGGCTTGTGAGAAATGGAAACGACTTATTTCGTGAAGTGGAGCGGAGGTAACGGTAATAATCTGGTTGAATAGGCCGAGATTCTCCGAACGGATGACGGTTATTTTGGAAGGGAAGAGATGAAGATGGCTCCATTTGACGTGTGACGGCCTTACATTGTGGCGCAGTTAATATCAAGAGTTTATGTGGCAGCTGAAGGTCAGTAAAAACGAAACTAAAATGTAAGTACATTTTCTACTCGTACAAATCGTAAATGCTATATTTTGGCGAACACAGAACTGAAAGAACAGTTCTTTACGGTTTTACGGGCACATGAAGAAAATGGATGTGGTTATCTTATATTTTCGCGAAGAAGAAGAATAGGATACTGTCACGGCGAAAACGAATGGATGAAAACATATCTAGAAGTGTGAATAGAAATAATTATATACAGTTTCGTAATGGTTGTCTTTATAGTACCATATTATTTCTTTGAATGGAATAGGTTTACTTCAGGAGTAAACCAAAAGCACCAAGTTTAACATAGAAAGTTTTTATTTGCATTAAATTTTCCTGTATTTTCATCGATTTGCAAGCCTAATACATCAACTCATTGATAATTTATAAATTCGCATTGATAAAAAAAAAATTAATGAATTTTTATTGAAAAGCAATATCGTGTCAATCTCAAATTACACAACTCTAGAAAAATGTTTTGGGATTATGCTCTAAGTACTGTTGTCGAAATTTACTTGAGTTTTCGTGTAAACATTTTCTTAGAACTATTATATATAAAGCTGGATACCGTGCTAGGCACACGGATACCGAAATACTTCTGCGCTGACGTTTCACTTATTGCAGATCTTCAGTGTTGCTGCTGTTGATCTGATGCTGAAGGAGTTCAGTGTGTGTAATGGTTTAACCGACCTTGCAACCTAACAACCTTACAGACAATTGCTTTAGTTGTTTCTGTCATAGGCCATTCATTTTGCCCAGCAAAGCAGATACAGTTTTTGGTAGAATAAAGAAATGGTGTAAAAAAGGAGAGATTTCGAAAAGAAACCATTGGAATATTTTTTTCAGAAGTAGGAACAGTAAATATTTTCAGCGGTGATTGGGATCTTTACGATTTTAAAGCACTGAATACTGCATTTGAAAAGTTAGACCATGTTCATGACGCAAAAAAAATCTTTTTTGAAAAAAAAACTTCTACTGGCAAAATTACTCTTAGATTCCTGGAATATCCTGGCAGAAAAGAAAATTGTTGAAAGTTCGATTGGGAAGAAACATAAAGTTACGAAAACTAGGAGCTTATTGCAGAAACGGTATGGATCGAATGAAGAAGACAATAAAGTTGACTAGAAAAAGGTAGCTAACTTGAAATTGTATAAAGACCTTATTGCTATTGGGCACAATGACAGTCAAGGCGAAATTGCAAGAAGACAAGAAGACACAGAAAACGTTTTTACCATTCTTTTTTTTTCTGGGCTGCAATTGTCTTACGTTATCTTATTTTATCTCACAATAATCTTAATCGTAATGCTGAAGACTGATAATAAAACCTTTTTTTACAATTTTGTACTAAAACGCAGCATTTAATCAAATTCTAAGCGCAGTATGTTGAGATATTTGTTTCAAAACGCAACTATTTAATTTTCGAAAGCTTAAATTAGCTTAATAATATGACGTAATAACTAACAGGAAATACCAATAAACTTCAGTCTCACAAATTCTTTAATCTTGAAAAACACAATGTACATTTCGTTAGCTAAGCTAACATCTTCAGGTGTACATACAAGTGTATTGTCAAATACACTTGTATGTACACCATCTACACAATTTGTGAGACCGAAGTTTATTGGTATTCCCTGTTAGTTATCAGTATATCTCACAGTGCTCGATTTACCTTCTATTTAATATGACGTAATATTTGCACGAATGCTGCCGTCTAATTTCTAATGTTTTTCTATAAATTTCCCTTTCTTTTTCAGAAACTACAATTCCTTGTGGCTCTTGTGAATATGTTCAAGTTATGGAAAAACTGCTCGGACGCAAAAACAACATTTTAGGATGTATCTCCACGAATAGGAGGGATCTGTACGAAGAAGAAATCTTTTTCTATTTCTTCTTCGTATTATTCATTTTATAATTAATGATCGTAATCGCAAATATATAGTATTAGAATTTATTTCTGAATGACCATATCCAAATAAGTATTCTGACCAATGTATAGTTACGTGTGCTGGACAACCGTTATGTTGGAACCACATTGTTCGTCATACGTCCAAGGGAAGATCTTCATGTAACACTGGAAGTTCGTTCTGCAAGATGCAAAATAAAAAAAACACAAAATCGTGTTTGCTTGCTTCTCTTTTTTGTGTATTTTTTTCTAGACGTTCACAATCATGTTTTTTTGCGATTACAGCGCAATCTGTTACGAATCTAAAAAAGTTTCAAAAAAAAAACTACATACTTGATGGCGTAGAATCCGAATCTGCAATACAAAATGGGGCTTCCCAATTAAGATTTCAAAATTGTACCCCCTCCCACTCCGGGGGAGGGGGGAGGCGGAGGATCGAGTTCGGCACCATTCAGTGAGCCCCCTACATTATAACAAATCTTATTAAGATCTTTTTTGGTTTGATGCAGTATTTTAGAGATATTCCGTTGTCTCAAGATAAAAAAACTCACCCAATATACATATAATATTAAATAAATTTACCTACATATGTATATTCTGAATAATATTGTCAAGTATAGTAGTTACACCAATGGAAGTTTTTGGTTTAAAAAAAGCATATTGAAAATATCAATATTGTATTTATATTTATTTAGCGCTCCCCATTAAAAAATGTATTTTAGTCTGCCCAGCATATTACATTTCAAAATAAGTGTAAAATGAAATAGGAAATAATTTACCATGAAAGTGGATGAACTCAAAACATTTCTAACACCATAATGTAAATAAATTATTCGAAATTAAACAAACAGGCAAAAAGAGTTACACAGCATAAAAAAATACCTCATCTACAACGAAAAAAAGTCTTAAGCTATGAAAATGAATAATTATTTCTAAAATTGTAACTTACTTGTTTGTTGCGTACTGAAAATATTCAATTTATCTCACTTTCAGGATTTCATTGTAACACCAAATTACTGAAGCGCAAGTTTCTTTTATCTCTCACCTAGTTTTCTGCTAATTACTGTAATAAATTTTAAGAGGAATTTATTACAGTAATTAGCAAAAATACATTCATTCGTTAGGGATGCATAAACGTTTCACTTTTAAATTTAACTCAACCATTTTTAACATTAAAATGTCGAAGTAAGTAGAAAAAGTTTTAGAATTAACAAATTTGTAGTTAATTATGTGTACATTAAGTAGGTGTAGCTCACAAATATTCTTTTATCTCTTAAGTGTATAACAATTTAGCTTAGGGCAGTAAGCATTTGATTGGACAAATATGACAACATGAAATGTGTTGCTTGGGAGAGTCGGATTTGCAACATTTTAGGAATATAAGGTGGATGTTTACCTTAGTATTGTAAATATGTGAATACTAATTCAGCTTCATGATTACAATTTTGGTATTATCAAACTAATACTTAAGTAAATAAGCGATTGAAAGATAATTAAAAGTGGAAGACTAATTGAAAGTCAACATGCCTTTCGTAATTGATATAAATCGATGCTCTTATTCATGAAGCCTTAAACAATATATCGTCCTTAAGATTAATTGATTTATTTGGAATTACTAGAAAAAGTCTGAATACAAGTTTACAATGCACAGCAAAAGAAAAAAGTTTCCACGTATCTGGTAGTAAAGACAAATATAACGTCACAATTTTACGGGATATACTGTAACATACGGCTCTATTCAATAAAATAAATGAAAAGAATTTAGATATTTCTTTCCGGCTACCAGCAATAGACACCGCCAGCTGTCTGTTTATTTGTTAAATTGCCTATACAAGGAAGATGAAAAGAAAGCTTTTATTCGCTTTCTTTTCATCTTCCTTCGTCTGATTCGTCACAAATTCTTAATTACAATTTGGCGACTTATGATTGTCATAAATTACTATTGTTATCAATATCACTATATTTAGCAGTGATTTGTCGCGTTGTGTAAAATATTTTGAAACTTATTCAACGGAAAGTCTTAATTTTTATAATTCCTCTTATACACTAATACTATGAAATAAATAATTTTCATTGGAAGTTTTGGATTGGTGGTATTATGCAATAAATAGTAACAAAACCAGAAGATATGTTCTTTCCAATCCTTTTATTAGTAAAATATTATTGTCGACCGGTTTCGGCTTATGCCATCCTCTGGACACAATACGTCAATAAGATTTTAGAAGCTACGTCATATATAGCAGTAGTAATCACAAACATTTACAATAAAACAAAACAAAATGAGACAATTGTATTTATTTTGTTTTATTGGAAATGTGGTGATTAGTACTGCTATATATGACGTAGCTTCTAAATTCTTATTAACGTATCGTGTCTAGAGGATGGCATAAGCCGAAACCGGTCGACAATAATATTTTACTAATAAAAGGATTGGAAAGAACATATTTTCTGGTTTTGTTACTATTTATTCCAAAATACTTTTCATTTTCATTTCATATTCCTACATTTATCTATTGAATAATTTAATTTCATACGAAGTTTTTTGAATCTAAATTCTTTTTGTTTACTTTATTGAGGAGAGCCGGAAGTCACAATATATTTCGTAAAAATTCCCGTGTTCACGTCATATTTTTATTGCCAAGCTACGCGAAAACTTTTTTCTCTTGGCAGTCATTGTAACTCACGTTTTGTTATACTATCTTATTTTCTATTTCTCATTAATTTACTTTTATTTATTATTTAAAGTGTAGGAGTATTACAACAATCATTGTAACAGGTGTGTTTTATTCTTTGCTTTTTTTCTAATTTGCATATTAATCATCCTTTTTCAACTTAAGATATTCCAGTAGATATCCTTTATAAACCTAAGCTATAAACGCACTCCGTCTAGAGTGTTTATATCTTTATTTGTAACATCAAATTAGAAAATAAAAGCTTTTCGTAATTGTACATAATCTAGTTTCCTACTATAACCAATAAAATATTTGATCCTCTCTATAATCCGAATCGTAGTACACTATTTCTTCTGCAAACCAGAGAGGTTAGGTTGCTGAACTTAAATCATCATACTCACGTCATAAGGTTCCTTACAGAATCTGATTACATTGATCCATTATAGTAACTATCTGTTGCCAAAATCTGTCTTGAGCTTAGACAAATGGGAATGTGAGCCTCTGGTGTTCTTGTCTCTTTGCATTTAGTAGAACAACGAGAGAATCCCCTGTCTCTGCAGTAAAGATCGGAAGTCATGATAACTCTTAGTTGTTATAACACAATTCGCCAGGCGATTCAAGATTAATTTGTACTGCTTTGTTCACAGTTAACCGGATGCGGAACAGGATTTCCATTGCGAACAATAATTTTAATCTATTACCGCAAAATGCATGGTATCCTTTTTTCGTATAATTCACTGCGGAATGTTCGGCCTACGTTAGTTTCGGTGTGCAATGTATTTGGGTCATCCTCTTTATACGACATTAATAATTCAATGTGAAAATCTAGCCGGTCCGCGTTGCTAGGACCTTTCATTTGTCGGTATGAGGGATAATCCCTGATCACCTTCAGCTGTCGCGATTCGGTCTAGTCGTGACGTTTTCGTGTGATAAGCCTTCGAGTGAGGGCATTGAAGGTTTTTTTGTTACGTCAATGTCGCGATTTTGAAATGTTAAACCTTTACTTTAGGAGGGGCGTCTGCCATTTTAGACGTGAAGTGGATATAGCTTAGAGTTAGATCCCTGTCATCGGTGAGTATACCATAAGAACGATGACGCTTTTTAAGGAACTTTCGTTCTGATGGATAATGGGTAAAATTTTCAATTCGCAGGTGCAGGTCCTGTTGTGTAAAAGCAGATAATTACATATAATAGCGGTAAAATTTGCAATGGTATTCTGAAAAGTCATGAACTACATAAATAGTAATTTAATTTGATTTTTCATGTTTCCTTATTACGCTTTTTAAGCGACCGTGTATTTATATATTTCATCTATGTATGCAAAATCATTCCTACCTATTAGTGATTTTCTTTTGTATTAATAAATAATTTTAATATTGCCGTGGCAAGTATCCAAACAAACAAAACCGTGTGGATGTTCGAATAGCAAGAAATAATAAAACATGTGTTACTGTCAGTGAAGTTTTTAATTTCTAAAATACATGTGTTGCGAAGATGTTAAAGTTTTAGGTGTCAACAGATTTTCACTGGACTTGTGAACCTAACAAGCAACTTGATCGACAGTGAAAATATGCAATGTAGTTCGATTGTACAAAACGAAGTAACCCAAAGATCTAAGGATGGCTTTGAAGGCTTATTTCTTGAATATTACACAAAGAACCTAATTGCAAATGAAATGTATATCCGGAATATTCAATGTTTAAACTCACATTACATTTGAAATATAACGTCGACACAAGTAAGAGCTCTAGAGGAATTTTCGCTGAAAACTGCAGTATAGATATGAATGTGGTCTATGTTGTAAGGTTATGATAGTAAGAAGTAAAATAAAATCCTCTTGTGAGAGATGAAAGTATCGACTACTTGTTAGAGTTGGAAATAAAGGATAATGGGCGAGCAGTCAATTACAAAGAAAAAGATTCATTCAATTTCTATTGTCTGAGCTTTGGCAAAAGAAAATCATATATAATGTTTAACGACTAATAACTCTATGATCCAAACCTTTACTACCCAACCTGGGATAATAATAACATCCGCAGATGTTATTATTATCCATCGATATTCGGTTTTATAGAATTCCATATATTAAATATTTTACTTCGAAGTTGTCGAATCTCTTCCATGATTTTCGCATCAAAATTTTTGCAGATGAAAAGATAAAAACCTTCCCTTTTTAAATTCAAACGTTATTCATCGTATACCTTGCAATGATTGTAACAGACTGGCATACATTGGCCAATATTTGGAGAGAAAAGAACTAAACAACATAAAGATTGTCTCCATAATTCAAATAAGACAGCTCTCAGATTACAGCATCAATACTAATCACACTTTCAACTTTGAAGGCACAACAATTCTTCACCATGAGGCACATTGGCCTAAGAGGCCTTTATTGGAAATGTATTATATAAAAAATATATAGAAATTCGATTAAATATAAAAATGATAAGTATTAATAAATTAAGTATCACTTGCACTTACATTCTACATTTATATGACAGCCATGATAAAGGCTAGTAAATTTTTATTCTTTGGTTATTATTGTTGTCCTCTACTATACGTTTGGCAATTGCTTTGTTGCACATTGTACTTTTCATCTGGTCATTTAGTTGTCTAGTTTACCGACTTGATTGATCACTTCGTGGTAGCTGTTTGGTACGTGTTTTTCCTAATCTTTAACATTTTAGATAAGATTGTACGAATTCACGAATTTTATGTATTTTATAAATTCCAAGGTTTATTCAAGCAAATTTAACTGTTAACAATGAATGTTTTCTAGTTGTATATCTTAATCTCCAATTCTAAGTGAATGTATTGTAGCTTTTTATTCCACATTATTTTACCATACGTGTTATTGTTTTAGAATGTCTTATGAAGCAAAGTAATATTTTGCGAAAGCTCAGACAATAAAAATGGAATAGGTCTGTTTCTGTGTAACTGAATCCTCACCCATTCTATGCTATATTTTAAAATGCTTTGATTGCTTACAATAATATTTTAATGTACACTGTAAATAGTTTAGGCAGAATGCCATCAGCTGGAATCTGTCGTGATATATAATGTAACGAGCGCCAACTTTTCAACTGGCGGTTCCGATAGGCGTCCCTAGATGGCGCTAGCATAGCGGAAGAAGAACTATCTACGACGAATGACAGAGGGCAGCACGGGTCGGAGATTCGTGAATATTCTCCAGAATCTTCGAGGACGTTCTAGAAGGCCCCCGAACAATCTGGAAGTTCGCGCCAGCTATAAATAACGCGTCGGGTTGGCCAGGAGGCAGTCAATCGATACGAGTTCGATAGTGCGGTCGCGTTTGAATTGTACATTGTAATATAAATATCGTTTACATAAATAAAGACATTAGTGGTTAAGTGATATAGTTAATAAGCATTTTTAATAGATTTTAATTACCGTAATAGTGTTAATAGAATAAGTGAATTTAAATATATCGCCTGTGTGTTTTTCTAAAACCCCGACAACGTTTTAAGAACCGAAAAACGTTACAATTGGTGTCAGGTGTGGGGTATTTGGCGATATATTAGTGGACTAATAGTGTATAATTAGAAACAATGGCAGCGAAATACTGTAAATTAGTGGACTTGAAAGTAGTAGATCTCAAACGGGAATTAGAAGAAAGGGATGAAGATACGAGTGGAAGGAAGGCCGAGCTTCAGTTGAGATTACGAAGAGCAATAGAAGCAGCTGGTGGAGATCCTGAGACATATTTGTTTGAAGTGTCTGGTGGTAATGGCGAACTTCTAGTGAAACTTAGAAACATAGAAGAGAAAGTTCTAGAAAATTCTCAGAAAGTTATAGAAAATTCTAGAAAATTCCAAGAAGAAAAATCTAGAATGATTGAAGAATTGGACGGTCGCATTAAGGTGCTAGAACAAATTTATTCTGGGGCCATACCGAAGACGGATGAAATTCGAAATTCTACCAATGCGGGAAGCAGCAAGATGGAACCAAGAAAACAGTGCCCATCTGTGCGGTTCAAGTAAATGTGACCTGCCAACATTCGACGGAAAGACGCCTTGGAAGACTATCTGCGCTGCTGGATACAATGGCTCGGTATATGGCTGGACGGAAGCTACCAAAGCAGCCATGCTATCAATAGCTCTGCGCGGCGATGCTTTGAAGGTACTCCAGGCTATTCCTTCGTCGAAGCGACAAAATTACCAAACGCTACTTAATCATCTGGAGATGCGTTTCGGTAATAAACATCTGCAGCCAAATATCGCTTGCAGTTGAAGAATCGTTGCAGAGGTCAGACGAGACTTTACAGGAGTATGGAGCTGATATCGTTCGTCTGGTTAAGAGTGCGTACCAACGGTACCAGAAGATGTGTGCGAGACTTTCGCTGTGGAAAAATTCCTGGATGGGCTGCTTGATAGGGATACTCAATCAGGCAGTAAAGCTCGCTCACCGCAAACGTGGAACCAGGCTTTAGCTGAAGCATTAGATTTTGAAGCCGTGAAGCAATCGGTCAAAGGACATGCTCGCGTCCGTGTTCTAGGAGTCACGAGGAAGAAGAACCATTAGAAGGAATTATGACGAAATTAGACGAAATGATAACGAAAACGATGACGGAATTGATGACGAAAATGGAATCCGTGCAAATTAGGCAACCAGGAAGACGATGCACGAAAACCAAAGCCGACGGAAAACTAAAAGGGCCGACGGGAAGGGCGATCGTCGACCTATGTAGCTGATGCCCAGTAACACCAGTGATTGTTGCTTCAGTGGGATGTAGACCTAGCAGCTCGTCGTGTATGGGCATGTGAATGGGAAACCGAGAGATTTACTGCTAGATACTGGTGCAACAATGACAATTCTTCGGCCGAAGCAGTGGGAAGGACGAACCGGATATATCCAACCAGGTGGACGCTAACGTACGGCAAACTGGGCAAACAGTCAACGTGTTGGGGGAGACGATGGCCACTTCCGTATTGGTGATACTGCATTCCAGTATCGTGTAGTAGTTGCAGATATAGAAAAGACGTAATCCTCGGAATGGACATAATGACAGAATTTGTTTCAACTGAACTTGCAAGCAGGAGTGTTGAAGTTGGAAAGAAGAAGTTATTTCTTAACCATAGCAAGAATATGTCGGCCTGCGTAGTGTTGGCAGAAGAAGTAACTGTGGCGAGCCGCAGTGAAACCATTGTGGAAGCGAGCGTGAGTGGAGATATTCCAAAGGGCAAGTTTTTAATGCTGGAACCGGGAGCGATAGCGGTCAAGGTCGTGGAATACTGGTTGCTAAGGCAGTGATACAAGCTGGAGAAAAATTGCCCGTCCGACTGATGAACGTCAATAGTTATCCAGTAAAGCGAGGAAGGGCGTACTTTGGGAAGTTGTGCTAGTGTGTCGTCGATTGTCAACAAGAGGATGGCGTAACAACAACTCCAGATCCGCTTCCTAGATGGTTGAATAAATTCATTGACTTGTCTTGCAAGGATTTGACAACACAACAACGCCATACCGTGAAACAGCTGCTTGGACGCTACAAGAATCTTTTCCAAGCAGAAGACCGGAACACGAGGGCAGGACTAATGTTGTACGACATCGAATAGACACTGGAGATGCCCAGCGATCCGCCAAGCCCCAGAAGATTGCCATTGGCGAAACGAGCCGAAGCAGAACAAATTATACAGGATATGGAGCAGGATGGCGTAATTGAACCATCGAACAGTCCATGGGCTTCTCAGTGGTACTGGTGAAGAAGAAGGATGGTTCAACTAGGTTTGCGTGGATTATCGACAACTAAATAATGTAACAAGAAGGACAGTTATCCTTTGCCCAGAATCGATGACACTTTAGATACCCTAAGGTGGGTGTAAGGTATTTTCGACCCTCGACCTGAAGAGTGGTTATTGGCAAGTCGAAGTAGAGGCAAAGGATAAGGAGAAGACGGCGTTTACGATCGGGACAGGATTGTGGCAATTTAACGTCATGCCATTTGGGTTATGTAATGCTCCCGCGACGTTTGAAAGATTGATGGAAAACGTACTGAGAGGACTATCCTGGAAACTTGCTTGGTATACCTCGACGATATAATTGTCTTAGGAAATCTTTTGAGGACCATTTGAAGAATTTGGAGCAAGTATTTCAGCGATTGAAAGGAGCGAATTTGAAGCTTAACCCCAAAAAGTGCAACCTGTTCCGGAAGCAAGTGCACTACCTCGGCCACGTAGTATCAGAGGATGGAGTGGTCGTTGACCCGGGAAGATAGAAGCGGTCAAGTCTTGGCCGGTTCCGAAGGACAAGCATCAAATAAGAAGTTTTCTTGGGCTATGCACTTATTACCCGACGATTCGTTCCTGGATTTGCTAATATCGCCAAGCCTCTCACGAGACTAACTGAAGAGGGCAGAGACTACGTCTGGGAGAAGAGCTGCCAGGATGCCTTGAAGAATTGAAACAGAGGCTGACCACTGCGCCCATCTGTGCTACCACAGGCTGAAGGAAATTCATTTTGGATACTGATGCCAGCAACGTGGGCATCGGAGGCGTGTTTGCTCCAAGTTCAAGATGGCCACGAAAAAGTGCTCGGTTACTTCAGCAAAGTGCTGTCGAAACCGGAACGCAACTATTGTGTGACAGGAGAGAGCTGTTGGCCGTAGTTAAGTCTATAGAGCACTTTCATAAATCTCTATGGCAGGAAGTTCTTGTTAAGAACCGACCATGCGGCATTGATGTGGTTGCTACGCTTCAAGAATCCGGAAGGCAGGTTGCCAGATGGATAGAGCGTCTTGAAGAGTATGACTTTGATTCGGAACATCGGCTGGAACCAGTCATCGAAACGCTGACGCACTATCGAGGAGAACCCTGTTCCAAGGATTGTACGCACTGCTGTGTGCCGAAGAGAAAAATGAAGCAACCTGCTTGAGGACTACTGTCATAGATGATAGATGGACTGAAGACCAAAATCCGAGCTGACCAGGAGTCTGACGAAGTTTTGAAGCGTGTGATGGAGTGGAAGATGCAAGAAGCGCGCCTAACTGGGAAAACGGTAGCACCATATTCGCGAGAGCTAAAATCGTATTGGGCTCAGTGGGGCTCTTTGGTAATGGAAATGGTCTTCTCAGACGAGTGTTAGAAGACGAAGCTGGGACCAATAGCAGACTTCAGATTGTGGTTCCGAAAGCAAGAATTCCCGAAGTTTTAAAACTTCTTCATGATGGAACATCGGAGGGCATCTTGGAGTCCGGAAGACTATAGAGAAGGTCAGAGAGCGATTCTATTGGTTAATTGCAAGAATGACGTGAAAGACTGGTGCCGGAGATGTACAACTTGCGCCGCTGCCAATGGACTCCCAAAGGAAGAGGGCCCCTATGAGGCAATACAACGTTGGCAGTCCTTTTGAAAAGGATTGCGATTGATGTTGCGGACCATTTCCCACGACGGAATTTGGAAATAAATACATCTTGGTTGCAGTAGACTACTTCAGCAAATGGGTGAAGCTTACGCATTACCAATCAGGAAGCTGTAACAGTTGCTGAGACTTTAGTTAAAGAACTTTCAGTCGGTTTGGTGTGCCGCTTGAACTTCACTCTCGACAGGGACGGAATTTTGAATCAGCAGTGTTTCAAGAGATGTGCAAAATATTGGGTATTCGCAAGACCCGAACAACTGCCTTGCACCCGCAATCAGATGGCATGGTGGAGCGCATGAACAGGACAGTTATCAAGTATCTATCAAAAGTTGTCGCAGACCACCAGCGAGATTGGGACCAGCAGCTACATCTATTCTTGCTGGCGTATAGAGCATCGGTCCACGAAACCACTGGCCAAAGTCCATCTAGTGTGCTTTTTTGGACGAGAGCTGCGCTTACCATGCGATCTTAAGTTCGGCTTTAAACGAATGAAGAAGTAGTTGGAGATGACTACGTTTCGAACTTACGGAGGCGAATGGATGATATTCACGATCGGTGAGGGCGAATATCCATGAAGCAAGCGACGCATGAAGAACACTACGACATCAGAGCGAATGAAGCGGATATCAGTCTGGAGACCTGGTCTGGCTGTTCAATCCTCAGCGACGTCGAGGCTTCTCACCTAAGCTGCAACGATCGTGGGACGGGCCTTACGAAGTGATAAAGCGAATTAATGACGTCATCTATCGCATCAGAAAGAAACCAATGGTAAAGCAAGAGTGGTGATTTAATCGCCTAGCTCCTTATCTTGGGGACAATCAAGAGGACGAGCAGATGGTCCGAGTTTGTAGACTCCCCGAAGAAGAACTCAGCTATGAGGAGTTCATGGACAAGTATGGGAATGGCCGCAAAGTGCGTCATGGTGTAACAACGGAGATTCAGGAGGATTTGTTTTGGCTCCTGAAGGGTGCGCGTTAGCACATTGTGTTGCCCAAGATTAAGAATGGGCAAGGGGATAGCTACGTCTTCAAGAAGAAATTTGGTGGTGTCCAAGATCTCCGAAGCCAGAACCCTGAGGTGGGCAAGGCTCTCCACTTGCCAAGAAAGAAACGGCCTTTATTCTACTTGGTGACCAAAGAAGTCTAGTTGGCAAGCCAACCTACCGGACGATGTGGGACAGCCTGATGAGTTTAAGAGAGCAGCTGTTGGAGCTGGAGATCAATAAGATCAGGGTGCCAAAAATAGGCTGTGGATTGGATGGCTTGGACTGGAGGGTCGTAAGGAACATGCTCGAAGAAATTTTCCGATATACTGGAATAGAGTTCCTAGTATGCAGCTACAACCGCGGTCAGCAGAAGGGAGGCGACGGACGGTAGCGGTGCTATTTCTTTCCGGACCTCGTCGTGTAGGAATGGAGAGAACTGTTCGTATCTTCATGGAGGTGATAGTTCTGTTCCGGGACGGAACAGATCTAAGGAGGGAGCAGTGTAACGAGCGCCAACTTTTCAACTGGCGGTTTCCGATAGGCGTCCTAGATGGCGCTAGCATAGCGGAAGAGAACTATCTACGACGATTGACAGAGGGCAGCACGGTCGGAGATTCGGTGAATATTCTCCAGAATCTCGAGGACGTTCTAGAAGGCCCCGAACAATCTGGAAGTTCGCGCCAGCTATATAAAGGCGTCGGGTTGGCCAGGAGGCAGTCATCGATACGAGTTGATAGTGCGGTCGCGTTTGAATTAGTACATGTAATATAAATATCGTTTACATAAATAAAGACATTAGTGGTTAAGTGATATAGTTAATAAGCATTTTTAATAGATTTAATTACGTAATAGTGTTAATAGAATAAGTGAATTTAAATATATCGCCTGTGTGTTTTCTAAACCGACACACGTTTTAAGAACGAAAAACGTTACAATAATAACACAAGAAAAACTAATAGATATCCATACAGTCGAAAATAAGCTTCTTAAAACATGTTAAGTAAGATAATATATGAAACGAGTTTAATAAGAAATGTAATTTTGAAACGATTTTATAAATATGATTAATTAAAGATGAAGTTTATAAAAATTAAGGAAAACTGTAAATAAATTATTTAATATTTTATAAACTTAACCTCTAACTTCACTATAAAATCGTTTTAAAATTACTTACACTTGTACTGCTTAACATGTTTTAAGGAGCTTATTTTTTACTGTAAATAGGCAGCTGCTTCAATACAATCACTCATTCTAAAGCTTCTCTTACAATTCCTCTACTATCTCAATTTCGTTCTAGATAATCCAAGTGGTATGCTATAGTAAAAAAAAACATTTAATTTTTAATATCTTTGTTGTGGTAAGACCAAAGGGATTATTTTCATCTACGTCGAAAAACCGACTTGTTTCACAGTATCAAAATTTGATTAAAATCACTAAATAATAGTTAAGTATGGACAAATAAATATTTGATTACTTCAGCCAAACTATTAGTTGATTTAATATTAATTTATTTGAAATAAGCAAAACTTTCTTGGATTAACTAAATCTTTAATGTAAAAAAATATCATTTATGGTTATTGCTTACATTTATTTTCTTATTACTATTATTTCTACACCATTTAGAGATAATTTTCTTTTTTTTTGCAGCAAATCTTTATCAAGGTAATTTGGGACTGTAAATTTTTTTATTTATAGCTAATTCTTTTTTTATACTTGCGAAAGGTTTACCAGGAAGCTTTAACCTCAACTCAATTTTCCCAGCACGGCCTACTAAATATTTTAATATCAATGTTTTCGAAGAAGAAAGTACTTTCATATTTTAATGGAGATTTAAGCTTCGGATAGGAATAATAGGTTAATATTAAATTTCATTATTTATTATATATTTTTTTACGAGAGTTTCTAATGTATAAGGCTAATTCATATTGAATTATTTGTTTTTGTTTGAGTATTTGTTTTGTAAATTTGCAAATAATTAAAAAAACGGATATTTGAAATATCAGGTTCCCAATTGCATATTAAAGAAAAGTGAAATAATAATATTAAAATATTATGTGATCCTTCTCGCGAAGAAATGCAGTTATTTGTTGTTAGATGGCATTACATTTAGTTTTTATATGATTATAGGAAAAATATATTTAGCGCTTATCACCGCTTTCGTTTCTGGAATGAGGTTCCTCTTTTTGGTCTTCCTTTACATTACACATAAAGGTTTTTCACCAATTCTTAGCATCCCCTAGTTCTTTATGCTCGATTATTATTTTTAGTCTTCTGCAAGTCCAGTGGCTCTCATTTGTGTTTTTTTTCAATTCGTCTTTTGTCGTTCTCACGCTTGGCGATAGTTTCCTGAAAATGTTTCTTTCTCAAACTGCCACTATTTATTGGTCGTTTCCCGTCATTATCTATATTTCTCTAGCATATAAAAGACAACCTTTTGGGAATGATATTAGATCACATGATTTCGATATTTCTTTTTAAACAAAAAGTCGGATTAAGTGGGATCAAGCCAACTGCAGACACATGTTCGGAGAACTGATCTAAACGCTACACTGTTTTCGGAGAGTCAATGTCAAACAGTTCCCACAGCAGGATCATTTTAGCCTTTCTCAAACAAGGATATTTTACAAAAAGAAAATCGATTAAAAATGATATCCTTTTTTTTCGCTATAACGTGCAACTTGGATCGTCTCCATTTTAATTTATTCTATCAATAAGTAAAAGAAAAAATCTTCTGACGCTTACCTCTTCTCAATAACAAACGCAAAGGAATAAAAAAAAAGTCGAAGTTATATTAGTTAAACATCACTTTATTTTGTAGTAGATACTAAGTGTCAAAGTGTAGTTTTTGAACCCTGTCAGAGAAAACCACTGAATTATATGATAATTAATTAATTTATTATTGATAAAATAACGTCATATGAACTGCAATAAGTTATGCTTCAGTTGCATGATGTCACTGTATTTCTTAGATGTTTCATAGAGTCAAATACCCTTTTCATATCCAAAATAGATAGAACAATATGTGTATATAGATAAGCAAACAGTTATTGATTGTTATAGAGGATGCTTACATTCGCTTGTTTCTTCTTAAAACGGAATTGTTTCTTTTCATATCCGCATATAAGTTTACCCAAGAAATAAAACTCTCGTATTTCATATTACTCTGGCAAACAATTTCAATTTCGAGAAGATAATGAGAACCCGAATTCCGCGCGTCCGAATCGCATACGGAAACTTTCTGATTCGCGTAATTTTTTTTATTGAAATCGCCCGCGCAATCCGCACAATAAAAACGGAACGGCAACGGCAAACCAAAACCAGTCTCGACTTATTTCGTAGGAGAACTTTTTGAATTATCTCGAGATGTTCCCCTTTACCTCGCCGGCTGTGCATGTCATTTAGATGCGGCAATTAATAATTCCTTATTGTGGCCTTAAATAAAGCCATTTCTCTCGGTAATTTCTTCTCGTTTTAGCACTTCGTTTGCATGTATTAAGGCTCATAAATTATGCATCAATTATGACGATCTGGGTGGGCGTGGGCGGAACGGTCTGTGGTATTTCCAATGGACCGTTTTGGGAATACCAGGTGCAGTTTACGGGGAACAATTTATTGAAATGTCATCCTAATTGAAATGGTGTAATTAACTTCGAATTTAAACGTTCTAATTTACATATCACAGAGTTGTACGGGCTCAATTTGTTGTCTAAATAGACTTCTGCAACGGTCATAATGTTTGGATGGAATAAGCAACTCACATGTTTACGTAGAATACAATAGAATAGTTTTTTATTAATCAATTTGTTCGTGATATTATCAGGTAAAATTTTGCAAATATTTTTTTTACATTTTATAATTATTAAGCTACTATAATAAATAAATTGCTAACATTATAGGTATATACAGGTGTATCAATCCATTTTTTGATGTATTTATTTGGAAACTAATGGAGGTAGAAATTACAGTAATATCCAGGTTAAATAAACAACTAAAATAATAATTTGGATATTGTACACAAGATTCTATCTTTATACCACCACTCGAACAAATGGCTTTTCACCCTCTTCCCACGCTTTATTTTTTCTTAATACTTCCGATTTTTGTCGCAAGTTTTCGCCAACTAATAGGCTTAAAAATACTGTTACATGCATTAATTTGAAATGTTCTTGAAAAGTATTTTGGAAAAACTCAAAATGTATGTCACCAGACCATAAATGATTCAAGTGTGCCGCTGCTAGGAAACACTTTTGCCGCTACCATCCCTTCTAATGTCAAACTGATCTTTATGGTTACAACCAAAGATAATACATATATACCTTGCAACGAAATGGAAACCTTAATGATATATGATAGAGATTTGCAACGGTGGTGGAGGAGAATGCTTGCACCGATATCAACTCTTAGAGGGCGTTAATAGCTATTGGCGCGTAATTTGAATGCATTTCTGAGGTTTATTGATTTATTTTATAGTGTTTTTTGGAAGTTTAAAGGTCTTTATGTTTTAAACAAACATAGCTGCAAACATACTGCTGTGAACTGATTGTCCAAGCATGTAAGTTTAAAGAATTAAAAATGACAAAATTAATTTTAGCTAGCTCAGCAAATAAAAATTCAAAAAGGGCGCAAGAGATTCTTAGATCTCAGAGTAACTTTCATGAAAGTAATATGGGCGTTTGTAAAATTTGACTTTCTTTAAAATCCAAAAATTGAAATGGTTGATTCAAAAATAAAAGAACTGTAATTTTAAATGATATTTACAATCATTAAATTTATTGTTTAACAAGAAAAAAGAAAAAAAAAACATTTAATTACAATCAACAGGGGAAAAAACCTTAAGACTTAAGGTCTTGGATTAAAATAACCCCTTCGTGAATTTACAGTTAAAAAAGACAATGCAAATCCTTTAGCAAACAAAATGGAAGATTTGTTCCAGAAGATAAATCTCAATCACACAAAAAATATCCACGCGGTCACGAAATTTAAGCCAAACTATAATTTACACGTGGAGAAACAAATAATTTAAATTGAAATTTAATTTAACAGCACAAAGCTTCTTTCACTTAACCGTGGTGATTAACAATAAAATACAAATCAGCAAAAGAAAACGAAAATTTAAACTCTTTAAACTAAAAACACGAAATCTTCTAGAACATTTTACAATAATTACTGATCTAATATTCAAAATGCGTACACAATTAAACAAAACAGCAATAATTAAATAAAGAGTTCTTTGATGGATGAATTAATATCAAATAAAACGAACTAAGTTTTAAAATTAAATGAAATTACCTACATGGTAGCAAGCAAAAGAAAACTGTACTACACGGCCGCCATCATTCAAAGAACTGAGTGCCTCACAGGGATAACATCGTACAGATAAAATTTACAACATCTGCGTGCGATGAAGCCGCAACGCATCGCAAAGAAAAAACTAGCATAAACTATATACAATACTGAGTACCAAAATGTACAAATAAATGAAATAACTTTACAACAACTGAACAATAAAATACTCAAACAAAACTATTAAATTCTTTCTTAAAATTAAATAAAAATTAACATTTGAGAGAATCCTCCCGCAGCGCGGACAAAAAATGATATATCTAATATATCTAATATCACTGAATTTACAATCCCGGAGTGCCGGACCACAGCAATACGTTAGATCAGTGTTCATAACAATAAGTACCTTTAATGTTCAAATAAAAGTATTTTAAACTTAAAAAAGGCCTTGTTAGAACAAGGGCGCTTTTAAGAATAGTAATAGTTAAAAAAGGGGTAAATTTATTCATGCATAGATATTACGTGGAATATTTAGGCTTCATGTATTATTCAGTTAAGATATGTCACATAATTTGCAATTTGCACTTACATTAGATAATCCTTTTTTGCATTTTAATGTCGGGTAAGGATTTGTACTGGTGCGCATGTCATCTGTTTCATTGAATAATGAAGTTCTTTAAAGAGTCTGTTAGTGGTTGACTAGGAAATTTGCAGATCTGGCAATTGGCGCAGTGAGAAGTAAGACGACTTTTTGAAGTTATTTACTTTATTTATGAAAAGCTAAACAACTACAAATCATCCTAACCCCGTGCTCCACCTAAAAGATAGGTACTACACGAGGCTACCTGTTCTAAGTACTGTTTGGATTCCATGACAATTAAAATTTCTAACTAAATAATTTCCCTATGATTCAATATCAATGAAAAATACCAATTAGTATCTTTCAATGAATATATGCTATTGTGGAAATGTACTAAAAATGCAATATACGAAATTACTAGCAATAGAAACATGCGCTCGCAGAGCGTTGCAAAAACATTCCAAGGGTTAGCGGATTAATATCCTGTTAATTATATTTAATTAATATATTTTCTATTTAGGTTAAATTTTTGAAGCATGGCATCACGTGGCATTCCTAAAAGGGGTGCCTCCTTGAGTTTGTCTAACAGTTTTTTTTATAATCAGCGCCGTGCGATTTACTTATCGCTACTTGACTATGCAAAAGTCTGTGTACTGTGGACTGTACAATACCTTGGGCAATTATTAAGTATTACGGAAATAGTTTGTAAAAATGCTGAAGTAAGTTTTATAAGCCTATTGTTGTTATAGAATTTATAAAAATCCAATAGGTCATTTTACACAAACAACTTACATTAGATCCTGTTTTTGAAACAGTTACCGACCAAAATTAACCATTTATTGATGATGTTATGATTATAGAACATTTTTCCAACAAATCTATGTTTAGGGTTAATGTCTTTCTAAAAACAACAAGAATTATACACATAATTCCAATCAAACTTAATGTCGCAATTGAAAATTTGACACATTAACTGACAGTGGAGGCAGTAGGCAAACGTGAGCAAATGTCAAACAGCTAGGTAATTTTTCTTTATTGACCCAAAGCAGAATCTCCATTTTCTTTATTGGGCGACACAGTTGTGACGATGGACTACAATTTTTAAAAAATATACATTTTCTAACGTTTTTTCCTTTAAAAATACTAATCTCGCAAGCAAAAAACTTGTGAATCCGTGGTAATTTGAAACTTTTCTTTCGAATAAAAAATAAAAAAAAGTTGGTCCCCTATTACAGATATCATATAAATTGTTTATTCTACTTTATTATTAAGTCAACATTTTCGCCAGCACTAGGTGGTATATCTCGTTTTATTGATATTAGTCCCACATAAAAAAATTAAAACGGTTTTCCTAAAGTAGGAGAAACTTTTACTACAACGCGGACAATTTTAAGTCAATGTGGAGATTTTTATAAATCAATACAGAAACAAAAATTACACGAAAGTGTATTTCTTTCAATAAAAAATATTAAATTTTCGCTTTACAAAATACTTGTCAGTTAAACAAATATTTTGCGATTCAAATAAATGATTCGGTGCAATCAATTATTCGTTTCCTCATAGTCAAAATAGCAGTTTCTTTAAATGAAAGCACATATTTCTTGGGTCTGAAGAAGTCTCTTTTTTATCTAAGGTATGTAAAATACGCAACACTTTTTCAGTGTACTTCAAATTAAAGAAGTTACATGAAATAATAGTAGTGCCAACCCTAATCCAAATTTAAATAGAAATGTCACTCATTTAATAATGTTATCTGACATACAATCGTGTTAAAAATAGTTGTCAAAAGTTAATATAGAACCGATTATTAAAGATATCTCAACAATGGGCAACAAGAAACTCTCTTAATTGCGTTTCAAATACCAAGTTCAAAGATAATGCACCAATATTGCAATTTAATTTTCAATGTTAGAGATTTTACGAGCAGCGTTTGTTTTTGGAATAACATTTGTTCCTCATATTGTATTCGGGGTTCCGAATTAATGAATCGTTTCCCTGTAGCCCGAATGCGTATCTTGTCTCTCTTACACAGCGCTACACAGTCCGCCCTTGCATATCATTGTATATTATGTAGGTACATTAGAATATGTGGTTCTAGGATGGTATTAATCTCAAAGATTTAACTTGTGCTTTAGGTATTATTCGTGAAAACAACCTTACTGGAATAACAATAATAATAATAACTGTAGCCCCAATCTGCGGATAACAACAATAGTGTAGTAACTTCTATAGCTCAAACTCCGGAGCAGTTATTCCTCGGGGATCTCCCGTAAATACCATAATAGATTGCGATTATGTACAATGGCGACGCTCAACACAAAACCGCTTCATGTTGTTATTGTTACGGTGTTGTAGGAAAGTGGCTCCGCACGTATCGTATTAAACACGTTTGATTTCGTGACGTCTCACGAGTACGACATCGTATATATAACGGGTGCTAGAGACACGAAACCACCCGAACACTATCTCTACTTGATAAATTCGTTCATTACACCAAGCTCTACATCTCTCGGAGCGACCCGTTTAGATCACTTCTTGTAATTAACAATATGGGTGATACGGTTATTGCATTAGCTGTGCCCGAATCTGAAGCAGAGAGTGCTGATGGCGCGGTTTATAAGTGTAACTAAAGAGCTTTCGGTAACGCTTTTCGTAAAGTCTGCAAATGCGTGCTAAGTGTAAGTTCAATCACTTGACGCATAGCGCGTTAAAATATACCTACATAAATATATAGCGCTGTGTTTTTTTCAGAACAAATGCTCGGAATTTGGACTTTTTAATTTTTGAACTTCAGTAAAATACGATATTCTAACTATTGTCATATAAAATTCGATTTAATATTCAAAATTTCCATTACCATTTCTTCATTTACATTTTTTTTTTTTCAATAAAATAAATACGACGATTTATTTGTTTTAATTCATCTAGCGACCTTTCTGATATTGTGAGTGAATATTGTAATCAGTGACTTTCTACCTGCTTAGATGGCGCGGGATACTTCTGGAAGCACCAAATTAACTGTCAAATTTAGCTTCTCAGCCGTTTGCTACCGAATAGGCAATCTTCTCAACCTAAAGAGCGTGCTCTCCAATCCCCTTATCGGATTGTTTAAAATTGGAAAAATGTAATTATATATGTTTGTAAAAACACACAAAACGTGCAATAAAAGAATGTTTTAAAACAATACAAGCGTAACTATTTATTTAAATGCTTTTGTTTTATCAATTTAGCACTATCAGATCATAGGTACATATGTTGGAATCATGTACTATATGAAATAAAATTTATTTAACTTAAAATACATATCCAAATTTGCCTGGCACTTCAATAAAATAAGTTAAAGAAACGTCAAAAATATTTGAAAATCAGAGTCATCTATCAGTAAATGGCCAAATTAAATTTGTAAGAAAATTATAATATTCAAATATGCGTGTTATCGATAAATGTACAAATCCGTATATAGGGGTAGACTCTTAATAGGAAAAACTTCGTGCAATTTCCCATTGGCTATTGTAATCACGTGGTAAATTAGTTATTGTGCTAGGAATGGCGCGCTGTATGCATTTTTAAAACTACATTATCGATGTGGCGTTGATTTGTAAATAATTTATAACGCCTCATCCACCTGCGCTTAAACTGCGTTGGGCCAAATCAAACAACAACAAGATCTAATGTTGTTGAGGGATTTCGATGTGTTTGTTATCATAAACGGTCGGAAGGATATGGCTAGACCAACATGTAAATATTTTAAAGCCTCAAAAACTTTTAAATATCTCCGGAACTTGACGTGCTCAGTTTTACTTTACGCATGTTTATGCACATGTGGACAAAGCTTAATGCAGTGCGTGATGATAGCAGGAGTAGGCGTGTCCATGCCGTCATGTCGTCCATGTTTTACGTTGAAGATTATTTTGTTGTTATAGTCCAAGTCTTATAGTTATTATTGTGATTATAGTTAGGTTAGGTTAGGTTATAGTTTAAGTTTGCGCGTCATTTTATTCTCATTACGATTATTGTAGAAACTCAGTGGCATTTGTTTTTATTGTATTAAAGTGATTAACGATTTATTGTGAACAAGGGTCAGTGATGTAAAATTGCGAACTCTTGAGAAAACCCATTAATTCTGCTGTATATGCCTTGTGCATAACTTTGTTTAGATGCTATAACTTTTATAAATAAAGTATCTTTATGTATTATTTCAGTGTGTGATTTATTACATCCACATTTATCATATTGTGTATCGGTACCAGGGGTAGTATTTCATTACTATAATAGTATAATTATTACAAAATTGTACTATTATAGTCATGAAATATTTGGTATATACCTAAACAAACATTTTGAATATTACAAGTGTATAAAACAACCCATTTGAATGTACCGCCAGATTAGTTATAGTTCGGTGCGCTGCCCTCGGTGGCGCACAACTTTGTCAACAAAGTAAAGCATTAAGTTTCTGCTCCCAGAACGGTATAATAAATAGACCATGTTAGTGTCGATTTTTATGACAACCTTTAAATATTAAAGTTCCTAATATAACTAAAAATAATGGCGGTTCATACGAAATTAAACCCAAAACTAACGTGTCGTAAATAGAAATGAAAAATCTATTTACCGGTTAAAATTGAATCGAAACTAAGTAATTATTTTCTCTTTTAGATGGGATATACTTGATGAAATACCTAAGATGCAAATATGGACAGCTCAAAATACAGTGTGTCTGGTAGGTAATCCTCTGGGTCAAGTTCTCGAGCTAATATGAGTCTATCTTTATAGTCCATTTTTAACAAATTCAAAATTTACCTGTAGAGAAGGCAACCGAGTCTGCACGTTAACTTAAAATTGCTTTTTTTTAGGCTTTGAAACGCTTTACATCTATTTCCATAGTAATAGATATTCTTATGTATTGAATCGGATACAGTTCAATTGTATGCTAAGTACACTAGTCGACAATTTATTTTTTTTTGCTGTAACTGTCGAAAAAATGATGTAAAGTTCTTACAGTGTTTAACAGAAGGCATAACCGAAAATAAAATATTTCCACCACGTCTAGTTTTAGAGTTATAATCATACTCCGCTAGTAGATAAATAATAATTGTATTTACAGATTTGTTAAACAGAAGTGATAAAATCTTGACATAAAAATTACTAGCATGTTTAATTAGTATCAAGAATACAAAAACACTTAACTGTACAAAAAGTAAAACTGCTGATATATCAAAGGTTTGCATAAAGTTATTTCTTCCTTTTATGTGAGCTGTTGCATTTCTCTAGTAAGAAACCAGTTAAAATCCCCCATCATGACGGGATTCCACCTACCCTGATATCGCATCCCCATTTCTGCAATGTCTTGATGAAATCTCTCTGTTCATCGCCCATCAAATATTCCTTCGCAAACTTTTGCGATTAGATAGACTTGAGTCAAGTTTTACCTGTTGTAGAACGGTTTAGTTTAGTATACTCTTGATGTGTGCTAAATACACGAAACGTATATTTATATTTTAATAAATAAATTTATGTGAAGAAGGATTGCGTGAGTTTCTAAAAGTAACGGAGTTATGTTTGCTTATGTGGCTCTAAAGAACCGTCTTACGTTGTTATTGCTATTAAGATACACGAATTTTATGAATTTTGGTTTGCACTGCCTTACCTTAAGCAAATATACCAGGGAAAATTATCTGCATCGCTTTACAACAGACGAACTAGCTCACGCGGATCTCTTACCTGTAACAAAGAAATAATTCGTTAGTTAAATATATAAATTGTGAATATCGTATATTGTAGTGATGTGGAAAACATAATACCAACTGATAGCTGACCTATTTGTTATATTTTTATTTA
Source organism: Protaetia brevitarsis (assembly GCA_004143645.1). Taxonomy (NCBI): domain Eukaryota; kingdom Metazoa; phylum Arthropoda; class Insecta; order Coleoptera; family Scarabaeidae; genus Protaetia; species Protaetia brevitarsis. The sequence goes on from RXPK01000059.1 coordinate 1,802,161, forward strand.
AAAAATTAATTAATTAAATAATAAGCACAGGGAAATTATTTAATTAGAGTAGAAAAATTTCAATTGTTATGGAATCCATACACACAAAAAAATCTATTATCAATCTGAATATTTTTATTTATTGAGAAATCGAAACTTGATATATATTTAAATGAACTAAATTTTGTTGGTTAGAACATAAGAGTATTTCTCTGAAAACACAAAATACTCTTAGAACAAATAGTATAAATATTTGCATTGAAGTATACTTCCTCCAAATGAACATTGTTATTGTTGTAAGGAATAAATCTATGCAATCATAGTGAGAAAGTCGGTAGATTCAAAATCAAATATCTTATACGTGATATAATGAATTACTATATAAAATTATTAAATGTTTTGTACTGAAAACATCACCATTTATTGCACTAAAACTTATCTGTCATTGATTCCCTCTTTTTAGGGGGGTTTAGGGGTTTTTGCATATACATATATCCGCTTTACTTGGCGTCACTTTTTGATTGACCAGCGAACAGTATTGTTGGTTGTGAGTGTAAGTAAATCTAAATGGATACCCTAGCCGTTTTACAGCTACTTAGAGAATGGGGTGGAATGGGGGCTAATGCACAGATGCTACCATTAAAATATTCGAAGGTAAGTACGTACGTGTTACCTAATATTAAAGGATTATTAGTTTAAAAAACTTTGAGATAATACTTAGCGTCAGCGCCATTGTGTTGATAACATATGAACATGGTAGGTGTGTACATTAACAAACATACATAGGTATTTACTAGTTATTAGTTTTCAGTAGGTAATATCAGCAAATTATTATACTGATTGAAATTATATCAGTAACCAACGCCGACTAGATACCAGGCCCAGGCATTGAGTGGAACGTATCCCGAGAACACCGGTCGCAACGACGGATACGCATAACATCTATAGGTACCTCTACGCATCAATATCCCCTGCGCACTCTTGGAGTACCCCGTTAGTCTACCTTCTTCCAAATATTGTAAAACTATAAAGTATGACAGTAAATTTATTTCGTTACATAATATTTATTTCTTTATTTATTAAATTTCCCCTACCGAGGTTTTTTGGTGTTACAGACACAAAATTAGTAGGCAATTATTACCGTTGAATAGTAGAAATGCTTAGATTAAGCAGGTAAGTATTATCAGTTCGATATACTTATATTTTGGAAGCAAATAATGGCAAAACTTCAAATAAATACTTTTATATACTTCTACCAATGTACATAAATTATTTAAGGCATAAATATGATAGTTTCCAGTTGAGAAAATCTATTTACTCAAATCTAAAATAATTATTTTGTGGTGAAAATATTATATGTTCATAATGATTTTAGTATATTGATTACATTTGAAGTAAAAAAATGTTTCGCCTGACAAATTCACGGGTTTGGAAAACTGAACAAATTTTATTCTCAATATAAATACATCATCTTCTTGCTTATATAGGAAGTTATGTTATATTCAATGTGATGCATTTATATTCAAATTGAGTAATTATTTTTGTGTGTGTATAGTACCTAGAATAGGTAGCTTTCCATTAGGAGAAAATTGGTATTTTGGATAAATTTTTCTACTCAGTAGCTACATTTCGTGAAATTCCATGTAATGCATTATACACATTATAATATTTGGGCAGCTAAACATATCCCGCTAAAGTGCTCGACACGTAAGCCGCAGCTACTCTATCTTAATTCATCATTGTACAACGCCTATGTTGTTCCTATCTCCCCTCTTTTCCTGCGTAAATTCTTTACCTTGCCGCTAGCCTAAATGTCTTGCTGGGGCCTTATAAGCGAGGGCAAAAGAGAAGTGTTCGCGTTAAATTTTTTACAACCCCCAAACCTCCCACTCTTCGAAGGAAATCCGCAGCCGATTGCAGCAGCTTCACCTTTTCCAATTCCAGCAATTGGAGGAATTAATTGAGCGAGTAAGTGAGCATCTGGGTCTAATGGAATCTCGTCGCCCGAAGAAGTCATCGAAGATGCAAATTGTCTATTAGCCTGAAGTAGTCCGGCGCGAATCGAAAATAAAATAACGAACCTACGCAGTCCGCGCACTTATTGTGCCCGGATTCGTTTTGCTCTTCAATTTGACGTGCGGCTTTGTCCGTTTAATATAGGCACCTCTATGTGTGTCGGAGAAATTATTTATTTTTCCCATTACGCGGAGAGGTGCTTACTATTGGGGGAAAATTGATTGTCGAAGAATTCCGTCCGAGCCCGGTGCTGAGTGCTTCGTAATTATTATTTTGCCGAGATGAACGTGGAGGACGGGGCAGCCTTATTGCTGGCGGAATAAATTGATTTTGGGTGCTTGAAATACGGCGGCAATTTGTAGAGAATAAATGGCGATGTAAAAGCAATGGTTAGGTTCATTATTCTTTGCGATATTACATTAAAACAACGCTACCGACTTTATAAAATCGACGATAGATGAAGTAGTGTTTGAAGTTGTAAATCACACAGAGAGAAATCTATATTATAGGAAAAATATACCAAATAATTGATGAAACATATCTTATTTACATATTCTTAATTGCCTCTTTAATTCTAATATAATACGATCTGTTTAATAACAATAAGTCGAAATGTTTGTTGATTTGAGTATAGTTTAAAGTAAGCAGATGTCAAACTATACTTTATAGCGTACCTGTTGTTTTTCATTGTGCACATTTACTCCTTCACTTACTTTCCTTTCTCTAGTCTCTGAGTATTATTTTCATTTATTTAATTTGCTGTTATGTTATTTCTTAAGGATATACATCCCGTAAGCATCACGGAATTAGAATTAAATTTAGGTTAAGTTAGTTATATTTTATTTTTAGGCAAGTTTCTATTTTTTAGTTTCTTTAAACTCCTTTTAGGGATCTGGTGGAAGAACAGAAGCGCGGTTTATATCGCTCTTCTGAACCAAATCCCTAAGGTTCCAATAACGTACTTGCAATTGTTAAATTTATTGTTCCATAAATGTATTATGTAAAAGTTATTGGAATAAACTCATTATTATTATTATTATTATTATTATTTTCCCCATACCATGGTGCAATTGGTATGCCTACATACATATGTACAGTCTATTACGAAAAGATAGCTGTACTCCATACTTCAATATTCTTGTAACTTGAAAACTAAATTATTACAAATCATCCTAACCCCGTGCTCCACCTGAAAAGTACCTACACGAGGCTACCTATTCTAAGTACTATATGGGTTCCATAACAATTGAAATGATCCTCTCTAACTAAATAACTTCCCTATGATTTTTAATAACAAAAATATAATACAGTAGCCTCGCGACCATATGAATACTAACTTTTGAGAAATGATAAAAAATGAAAAAGTGATTAGTTCACATAATCGCGAGTCTACTGTAAATCAGTCAGCTATCAGTTATTATTAAATGCGCCCATGGAACGACTTTCGTTATCTCCCAGCATTCGCCAAGGACACTGATTATATATAATATACTTATATAAAATCAATCAGTAAGGGAAAACCCTGGGAAAAACCTTACTCTGGAAGGAGACACTCCTTTATTTGTTGTATACATGTGGTAAGTATCGTATAAGAACTTCTTTATTGGATAAAAGCCAACTTGGAAAGAAGTAGTAGTACCACTGAAGTGGAATGAGGATGCCCGCAGGGTGGGATTTTGTCTCCTTTATTGTGATTTACCATAGTGGACAACTTAAACCGGAAATGGCTTTCATTAACTGAGGTATGTTGACGAGCTTACAATGGTTGTGAGAGCTCTTTCCAAAGGTGCTGATAGAACGTATGCAAAGCGGTCTAAATATGGTCGACAACTAGCCTAAACAAATCAATCAACATGAAGAAACCTAGAAAACACAAGTTGATGCATACACGAGAAAAGCAATGCTAGAAGGCTTCCAACCACTAGTGCTAGGAAGTAGAATGATTCCATATGTCAAAGAGGCGAAATACCTTAGGTAGGATTTGATCAAAGAGTTATGTGGGCCCCATATATCCAGAATTAGTTCGATGATAACATAAGGAGCAGTAGTATGGTAGCCAAAGATCCGACTGAAAGAGGCGGCCAAACTCTAAGTGGCAAACAAAGGCTGCCTTGTTTGTGTGTCACAGGCGCGATGGAAGTGATTCTAAATCTACCACCGCTACATATTTATATGTTAATGAACTGCTAAGTCCACAGAATACATACTTATGTACAGTTAAGCACCGATAAGTATGACGTACGGTGCGAAGCATTAAAACTACATGAGCTTAAGGTGGCACCTCTCATGGCGATGCCAAGTAATGCTATGATTCAGAAATTCTACATAGATTGAAAGTACCAGGTTATATACAAGATAAGAAGGACTGAGAGAAAGGCACTCTGATAAAGGCGGATTCAAACTGGTATACATACGCTCTAACACTGATCATCCTGTAGAAATCGCAATATTTGGGAAGAGGCCCAAAAAGGCTCTTTCGGCAAGCTTCAGCAAGGACACAACGGTGTTTTAGGTTGAGGTTATAGTAATTCATCACTGTATCAGAGAATTAAGGGTGGGTAGAGTTAGGTAAAAGCGTTGCCATTTTCTCTGAGAGTCAGGCAACACTTCAAGCAATTAATTCTGCAAGTGTTGACTCTAAGTTGGTTACTAGCTAGTACTCTAAATGATGTGGACAACCAAACGAAATTAATATTGGCTTGGGTTCCTAACCAGTTGGACAATCCTAATCTTCAGTTTTTAGAGAGGCACATTGCAAGGATAGATACTACACATCGGACCCTTCTGCGAGGGTTCCCGAAGTTTCCTAAAATCGATGGTTTAAATGGATAAATTGTTGTTATTACTGTAAGCATACGTATCCACTAGAATCTTTATTTCTTATTTTTTTTGGTTTGTTTAACACATAGATGTGCAATTAACTAATTATCTATTTTCTAGTAGCTTTAGGGGCAAGGGTTAGCGATGCACTGTATGGTATGGTTGATGTGAGCTTTTGTTAGCATTTTCATATATCTTTTATGCGCGTCTGTCTGTAGTGATGCATGGAAGGCTATGACTATCACGAAGTAATGAACAGTTAAGTTTTTACCGAGTGGATGAAAAATATATTACCAAGTCTTGAACCTGGATGTGTAATTGTAATGGACAATGCTCCTTATCACTGTGTCAAAACGGATAAAATACCTAATTATTCATGGAAGGAAGGCGCAATAATTGAATGGCTTACATCGAAAGGACTGTGTATGTATCTATGAAAACATACAAGGGAGTTTCCTTAAAAAAATTAAAATCCAAAAACTGTTTCAATAAAATTTCTATTTTTTCTAATGATTAATTAAAATTTTTAATAAACAGTATTCAGAATTAGAAAACCAAATTTAAGACAGGTACAGTTCACATTCTTTTCAGATTTTATCGATTGCTTGTTGGAGTATATTTTCGTTTTTGAATTTTGAAATTTCTGTTTTTCTGCTTTTATGTTCATTTGCTATTTAAATTTTCATTATATTTTTATATTAATATAAACAACATGTGTTATTCTCTTTTAGAAGTTTATAGTGATTTTGTTTCTAACCATAACTACTAGTCAACGTTATTTTTTTATTTAAATTAGATATGTCTGTGATTTCTGCAAGTATATTGGTCAATATTTACACCTACATTTTAATTTAACAATGCTATAACATAATGTTTAATCTTAAATTGTGATTATTCATAAAAGATACGTTGGGAAAAATTACAATCTCAAAAATGATTAAAAAATGTAATCATGACATTGTTAAATTAAATGTAAGCTGTAAATGCTACCTCTTATTAGCAAACGTATCACACTGATGAGATTAAGGAAAATCGAAACAAATTTTTAAATATGGCGCCATATTTCGTAAGCACGGCTCCGCTGGCCGCTTTGTATGGCGCATCATGACGTCACGTGTTTCCAACGAAATGTACAGGACTACGTTTCTCTTTATTGCTGTTCTGTGGAGTATATACAGACCTTTTTAATTATAATGACATCCTCTATTAGATCCCAGCTCCCCCAAAATAAGAACACTTTTACCGGACACCTCAACATTCTTTACAACGTTGCGAGGCACATGAATATGATGGGATCTATTTAACATTACTTCTATTTACTTACTATTTTGATAAATATAACACTATCTTTAGTATGATTTATTGCTTTACAGCGTCCCATTTCTATTACGCAAATTTACACTGACGGAAACTACAAATGAGGTGTAGTGAAACCAATTCGTTTTCGTAATTTCATTTCATTCATATGTATGTAAAAAAAAAAAATGGGAATAATTTTTCCTGTTCCTTTATCTAAATCTGGCACAAAAACGTATCCCGTACATACATCACGTTGCGATCATTTCTTTTGTTCTTATCGGCCTCTCTGTTTCCTTCTTTCCCTTCCCGTATAGACGCTTCTTCGGGGCGAGTCGTTTGTAACCGGTAGTCGAGGTCGAACTCGGAATCGTTGGAAGATCTTTATATTTCCGGGCGCCTGTAATCAAATCTGGAACGTCGCTCTTTCGGATTGAAAGTTCCCGCCGACCTTCGGCAAAATTGACGTTCCTTAGATTTATACTTGAGATAGAGTAGCGTGCAGAACAGGAAAGGGGAGGTAAGGTTTCCGTTAAAACTTATTTGTTCTCGATTCGTTTCGGTTTCTTTGCCTTGCGGTTCTTTTCAGTAATATATTGTACACCTTGTCGGAAAAGAGTTTCAAGGAATTGCATGAAGATATGCTATGGAATCTAAAAGTTTAGAGAAGGTCAAAATAAGAAAAAAATTCTTATTTTTTTCTACTTTATAAGTTAATTGCGTATATATATTTATATATTTCAGTAATGTATTAGTTCCAAGAAATCATCAGTTTTTGCCAAAAACAACCTTACTTAAAATATATTAAAATAGAAATGTTAAAAACCAGATTATCATATCTGCAGAATACAATACATAACACTATGTAACAATCTTTATTATTTTTTTGTCTTTGGGTTGTGTAAGTCATTTCCTATTTTCTTATGTCAAAAAAGTGTAAAAGAAGTCGATTATTCTCTACAAACTTTGCTTTTGTGGCCAAGACAGTCATATTTTAAAATTTACAACCGAACCCATAATAAAAACTACATATTATGCCGTCATCGTAAAGTCGGCGAGAGTATGGGAACTAAACTCATCAGTGATGGGGGTGAATTCATTTACGATAGAAATTAGAATAAATACTTCTGTCCAAGTGACAGGAACCTGCATTTTTGGTTTTAGATTTAGGTTTTTTGGAGAATAGTATTGTGCATTGTGGTTCCTTTGACTGTGCTTCGTACCGACAAAAATACACACGCTGTCACGTATCCGGATCTTCCTTCATCTATGCCCCACTATTACACGGCCCTCAGCTTCCAATACCTACTCCTCCTGAGATGATCAGGCGTCTTCAATCAACAACAGCGAGTCGGGGAGTGAAGAAAATATCGTAGAACAAGTTGACGATTTCATTTGTGGAAATTATGAAATAGGCCCATACTAGTCCAACCAAAAAGACATCAACGACTTAGAGATCTTCTACTCCCCAAGTCCAATGCCAAGCTTTTGACCTCTAGGCTGCAGCAGTGGAACTTGCTACAGAGGAAGTCTTGAATGTTTGTAGTTACGTCATTAACAGGTCGGTAAAGTAAAGACAAGCGTAGTTTCAAAAAATTGGAAACATTCATACAGACAAGCGAGATAGAAGTATATAACCTAAGTCGTAGCTACTTAAGCTATACGTCCATATTTTATTAAGTATCAACAAACTAGTTGAAGTGAGATAGAATACGGTCGAGTAATGCGTAAATAAGACCTTTCATAATGTTCACTTCAGGGCATGCAACCACGCCATTTTAACCTATTTTACCGCTCCGTTGACATTTGACATCTGCTTTTTACTGTTTATTGACCCTTCTTTAGGTTTAAATTTTTACTTAGTTCTATTATTTCTTTTACCAAAAGTTCTTTTCAGAGCTATAGTGAAGTAAATCGTTTAGTTTGTGGTAAGTTTAGAGGTGTTAAAGAAACATACAAAGACTTAAAACATTTTTTTAGGTTACAGTTCAAGATGCCTGGCAAACGACTTAGTTCTTTTTGCCAAGAGTTGGTCAGTCGTTTACTAGTGTATTTTGAGGAGGAAAAGCGAAATGGAAGTCCTCTAATATCCGTTGATGCGGTCCATGAGGTAAATTGTAATTGGTTTTTATTAAATTAAAACTTACATATAAATTGTAGAGAGTTGCGAATGCTTTTCTTTCATTCTATGGGTATCATCTACAACACAAAGCGCAAGAAGGAAGCTATATCTGTTGTTCCTTCATCGAGTGCTTCAACAGCCCTGTACAAGCCACGATTGATGCCCAAATCATGTGATGTGTCAGAGAGAAATAAAATGGATGTTCGTAAAGTAATTTATGGTTAAGGTTTATGTTATTAATGAATTACTTCGAGCACATGGGCATAAAGTTTCAAGACTGCCTCTGTATCACTGCGATTTCAATGCTATCGAATTTATATGGGCACATGCGAAAGGATATTATAATAACCATATTGGTCGGGATGGTTATGGCGATAAACAAGTATTGGGAATGTGGCAAGAAAGTTTGGACAGCTGTACACCATACTCCTGGCAAAATTGCATAAATCACACAGGGAAAATAATTAAAGTGTGGTACGAATGTGAAGCAAACATGACTTTGTTCTGACAGTTAATTGCGGATCAGAAGATGAGAGCGAAGACACAAATTAAATATATTTTTAATTTCACTATTCTTTTCTTTCAATATTGACATATTTTTAATTTACTGCAATATTGTTTTGTATATACCGTTGTATAGAAATTATGTTTGCTACATAAAATAAAAACATCATCTTTCGTTTAATTAATAACGTAACGTATATTAAACTAAATACTTTTACGAGCACGAAAGCATTGTCAATAGAAAGGTCACTATTTAGAATCCTATTAGTTGCATTACTCATGATTGTTGTTCAAACGCAACGTTGACTAAAAACTGAACCAATCCTTTCAGTTATAAAAGAAAATCTATTAAAACTGCGTATAACCTCATTAAATTTGACAATTGTCATTTCGTACAGTTCATTGTAAACAATGTTGGTGTCCCTGAATTTGTTTCAGCAAATATGACGTAACTACAAACATTCATGATCTGGCCGGTAGATGAAAGTGTACGAGTCGTAGGCCAGAGAAAGCGTCACCAAAACTTTTCTAGCTTCACCTATCAAGATGGGCTAAGCTTTTGCTACGATGTGGCTGGTCTATTTGAGGCAATTGGAATCGCCTGTAATCCGAATGAGTGGCGCTTTTTCATTGACAGCTCTTCAAGGTGCCACAAAGCAGTACTGCTGTATAATGGTAATACGTACCCATCTCTTCGCCTGGGTCATTCGGTGCACCTCAAAGAGGATTACTTTAACATCAAGAACTTGCTGAAACTTTTGAAGTATGATAAGTATGGGAGGGAGGTCGTCGGCGACTTCAAAATGGTGGCATTCCTCATGGGTCTGCAAGGCGGTTTTACTAAATTTCCGTGCTATCTTTACGACTGGCCACAGAGGACAGAATTTTCTATAGGGAAAAGCATGGTAGACTCCTAAAACTGCTGATGCAACCACTACACATAAAGTTGGGGTCTATAAAACAATTTGTGAAAGCTCTAGGTACGAAGTCAGCAGTCTTGAAAACTTATTTCCTAAGCTCTTTGAGGCAAAGGTCAAAGCCGGTGTCTTCGTCAGACCTCAAATTAAGAAGATACTCGACTGCGATGACTTCTCTAAGAAGCTTATTCATAAGGAAAAAGCGGCCTGGAAAAGCTTTGCCGCAGTTTTTCGGGGTTTCTTGGGAAATAACAGGGCGGAAAACTATGTCGAGCTGGTTGCTAATCTAGTGAGAAACTAGGAAAAAATTGATTGCAAGATCTTCCTCAAAGTTCACATGCTGGGTGGTCATCTTGATAAGCTCAAAGATTCCATCGAGATATACTTCATGATTCACTCATCTTGTGTAATTCTGTAAAATTCTATTTCTTTGATTTCTACTTTGTATTTTCGCACATTTAGGGATTTTAAGCACTTTCTTGTAATGGAGCTTTTAGCTTATGTCTTTAAAAATAAGGGTGTTTTATTTTCAAGACAATTTATTTTTTTTCTTTCTTAATTTATAGCAAAATTACGCATTTTAAGTAGTTTTGAATATAAAATAATAAGTTTCTTAAGAAGCACCAACTTTTGTTTAATATAGTTTTTTTTTGTGTATTCAACAATATTTTTTGCCATTTGTCCTATACTTAAGTGAACATACGGTATACATATGAGTTTATATTTCAAATTTTCGTTGTCACAAAAGCAAAGTTAGCGGGGACTAAAAGTATTTTTCTATTGTTCTGAAGCATAAATAAGTTGGAAATAACGCTTACTATTCAAGGACAAAAAATGTGTTACGTAGTATAATTAGACAAAAATGCATGTCAACTGACTGAATATTGTAACTTTCGAGATTTCGTGCAGACACAGGATATACGATCTTTCAATTAAGATAAACGGTCAAGAATGTAACAAGAATTGTCGTCGCGTGCAGATCTTCAGAAAATAACCAAATAAATGTTCTTTTAATGTCGGCAAGAAGCCGAATTGAGATTAGGCTATTCCGATAGATTGAGTGACAATTACTGTGATAATATAACTTTTAGTTGTATTAAATTCAACCTGTACGTCTTGAAACTATTTTCGTTACCTAATAACATTATTAAACGGCAAACTTATTCAAAGAGTAGGCATATCTGTGTAAAATACGACGCGTAATGCTTTGGTCCCATGCAGCTGTAAACGCTTTTATGTTAGTAAGGTTAATGTGTCGTAAATATAATTGCCTAGCAGGTAACCGCATAAAGTTTCAGCTTTATGAATACTAGTCGGCGTATAAATGGCTTCGTTTCGTTGATATTGCAGCGGCAGACGTCATCATAACAATCCCCGAGCGACCGGGTATACCGCGCAGGAAATAAATTTAACGTGGGATTACTATAATACGAGGGAATAAAACTTGCCTATGTCAAGATAAAATAGACTTGCTCTTATTGTATATTCATGCAGCTGATGAGTGCTTTGGAAAATTGCGTTTAATGACATATTTTCAACCCGTAAGGACGCGGCGTTCTTGTATTTGGCTGTTTTTTTTTTTTTAAACATAAATCGAATAGCACCAACTGCTATATACCTCTCAAGCAAAGCATTGATAAACACTCTTATCCATTAAAATAAGTTTCAGAGAAATTCACTTTAGTTGTAGACTCGAATTAATTAACAAAGCGAGCTGTTGTGTATTGGTGAATGTATAATATTTGCAATTATAATAATTAGTGCAGAATTTTTCGAGTATTACATAGCTACTGCTATGGTTAGACAACCCGCGTTACCGCTGAGTGTATTTTAAGTTGCATAGTTTTGTTGCTATGATTATTCTGGTCGTTTGATTACAATGTTCCGAGAATTTTCACAATAATTTTGTTTGTAAAAATTTAGCTAAAGAGTTTATTGTATGACTCATTTAATTAGTGTTAAGTTTTTTTAAATTAATTCCATTCATTAATTTGTCTATCGTTTGCTTATGTAGATTTAATGCGGATTCTATTGAATGTTGGCGTATTGTTTATACGACTGCGTTGTACGATTTGGAGTGTGGGATTTTTGTAAGAAAAACAATTGTAGAGTTTTTGTTAAGGAGTTTCTTGTTCGACTATTAACGCGAATAATTTTTAAATCTTGGTTGCCTTTTTGTAATTCATTTGATATTGAAATTTAATTCTGCAAAAATATAGCCAATCAAGGAATTCTCATCGGAATAATTGTTAATATATTGAAGTGTGCACATTATAGATATAAGATCATTTATTATTTTTGTTCGGGAAGATATTTTTAGTTTTTATTCTTTCATTATAGTTTAGAGTTTATTTTTTTTTAAATTTCTAATAATTCTCCACGCTTAATTTATTTTAATGTGATACCATGTGGATTGAAATTGAAGGATTTTGGATTATCTTCCTGAACAAACAAATCTTTTGCTTTATATAGGAAATAGCATTGTTCTATTTTAATTTAGAGTCAAGTGCAGTTTTTATTTTAGGCCAGAACCTTCAGTTCACGGTTTTTTTTTCTGCACAAGTTGTAATTTTACCCATTTTGTTTAATAAATTTGATTGTTAATTTGCATCTGTGGGTTGAAAATTCTGTTCTTTTATTTTTAATTAAACCTTTTCTATTTTTTCGGGTAAATAAGAAAGTCAGATTTCATTCACTCACATTTTACTTTTTCGTGGTTAGATTCAAGTTTTAATTCGCGAGGGTAACTCTGAGGTTTTTAGTTCTTTTGCGTTCATTTAAATTTTATCCGTTGAGCTAGCTAATTTTATTTTCTTTTTCATTGTAAAATCAATTTTGCATTTTCAATTAATTTAAACAATACACAGCACTACTTTTTTACGTGTGGGAACGACTCCTATAATTTTGGTAAGTATTTAGTAAGAAATTTAGAAATGCAGTTGTCTAAAATGTATTGACGCAACTAATCGATTAATACCAACACTTAATTATACAGGTAACTTTACTAAGATTAAAATAAGCCGCCATAAATATTTTTATTACATCTTCTTCAACGACTGAAAACATGTCAGTAAACGAGGAAAAAGCAAATTTGCATTTATATTTCGCTTATTTTGCCTCGTGGGGCCTGGAGAATAAATTAAGCTGTCTTAAAATCAAATACAAAGAACAAAAAAAAAACACCAGACGAAAAAGCGCGTGTCATGACGCTAACAAAGGCACGGAGCCAGATCCGTGTAGCACAGAGGAAATGACGGGGAATAAGAGTTCAAGTTAGGGCTGAATATTAATGCCCTCCATGTCGTGATGTTGTGAAATATTTGTCTTCTGATAAATCGTTATGAGGGGAAATTTAGGTTTTATGCGAATAATACGAATGCCCAATGTAGGCAATAGCTTCTCATGTAAAAAATGAAATAGGCAATACGAATGTACACGCATGGCATACGGTAATAGATATATGTGTGATATATATTTCAGTCGTACGATTACCATTTTGTGGAAGTTTTGTGGTGAAGAGATAAGATAAGAAATGTGAAATGGAAATATGTGAAATATCCAAAGGATTGTTTTGATGTTTACCCCATCCATTACGTTGAAATTCGGGTGAAAAGTGTCAGTAAAAATGTTAAATTGGATCGAGAATGATTAAATACAAAAAAAAAAAACGTTTGTAGCTAATGTAGCCGATAAAAAATATATCAGAAGCCTAGATAGAAAGGATACGCTATTCTGTCTAGGCAAGTCTTATGGATGCTTATCTGTCCATTACTAGCCGTTTATTTTAGGTCCAATTTTACTTATTATGTATAGTTTTGGACATAGAAGTGGCATACCGCTTATATAAATACAACACCTCAAAAAGATGCACTTCTATCGGCACCACGACAACAAATTGAAATTAAATAGCACAAAACACAATCCAGCACGTTTAGGGTCAACAAAGGCAATGTAATGCCAACGTTTCTTTGGTATCGAAATTAATGTGGTCTTGTTATGTAATAATTACATCAATTTACTTTATTCGAAGCCCAGTAAGTCGATTTACATGATAATTGCAATAAAAGCAAACCTTCCAAATGCAAAAAATACTCATCGTTGTTACAATTACTGGTGTTTGCATTTCCAACTGCGTTAAATTCGTGCGTGGTAACAAAGCACGTTTTAACGAAAATACGTATTTGCATTGATGTAATATTGAAAACCGGGAAACCTTGTTATCCTCTATCACAGTTTAATTCAACTCATTTTGGAGTGTCGTATTGGAGAGTATAAATGTATAATAATCTACGGAAAAGTGTTGAATCGTTAAGTAAGAAACATTAAAGCAAAAATGTTATGAAATAAATCTATATAATATGACGTGCCTGAGACTCTTGTCATAAAGGTGAAAGCTCTCAAGGACTTACACCAGTAGTAGATTTACACTATGTGAATACAAAATACCGGTACAATGCTGGTATAAAATACCGGTATTCTGATAGAACAAATAGGGACTTATACTGAAATAAAAATGCGTGCTCTAAATATTCTTAGAATTCAGTTTGAGGAAAGTTCAAGTACCTCTCTTCAATAAGTATACCATCATAAAAATAAGGATCTAGCAAGTCATCGCCTATTCCGCCTATCGATATTTTATATGTGAATTCACATCATTCTAAAAATGATGATTGTGTTTACAAAAGACGCCACTCCGAGTGATTGTTGTATGTATAAGGTTTTATTTTCTGTAGAACTATCATTACCTTGTTACTTGTGCGTCACTTGTTCCTGTTGCTTGTTTCTTGTTTTTTTTTTTTTTTTTTTTTAATTTCCACAGCGTTCTAAAAATTGTGTAAATTGTGGGCAATGCAGGACTGTATAATGTGATCGACCGATTCGCTATGGCCACAATATGGAAATTCGAAAAGAAAAGCTCAAAAAACACAAGAAACTAACAAAATTTACAATTGGAAACACCGATATAAAGTCTCATAAAAACACACTAATATCTCACGAAACAAAGCTTTGTGAAATGATTTTATTTACCTATGACTGCCAACCTTTTATACGCTCTAGCACCTCCAGAATTAGGTACATCAAGAACTCATTAAGGAACAGTAATATCTTGAGCATGTTCCGTCCTAAGTTGACCTCTTTAATAATTCTTCAACCAATTATCTAATTGTAGGGGAGTAAAGAGTAAAAAACTCGTTCTTTCGTTCACAAAACGCTTTACTAAACAGCCACCTTCAGATCAACGTCAAATAGGATTAATATCGATTAATAAAAGCATCAAATATAAAAACCATATTGTAAAATGCGAGTATGTATATAATTAAAACTACAAGATAAAATTTAAAACTGAAAGATGTTGATGGCATTAATTTAAATACATGAAATTGTAAATAATAAATGTGTGTGTGTATTATTACGTTAAGCCACACTGCGAAAACTTGTTTTTGGATATGACTACCTAATTCATTAGAAAAATGCATATAATTGCGGATAGAGCCTTGGAGATACAAAAAATAAGTTTCTAATATCTTTAATAGCACTAAATGACATTATTAAGGTAGGACTTTCATTATGAGAGTCATAGAATATATATATATATTCAAAGAATTCCTCTCGATAAAGCCAGACATCTAAAGAATTCGGAAAAGGTCCCCTAATTTGGATCTTTAAATATGAGCAAGAATTTTCTTATCAAAAAATATCAAAGTATTATTGCAAATTCAAATGTTAATGCCGAGTAGTTACAAATCAAATATTAGAAACACTTTATTGTTTGCGCTAAAATAAACTATTTGTTTTGTTAATTCAATTTAGGATTCTAAGTTCTTAAATTGGACAAAGGGATACCTAAATTAGACCGAACGTTCTTAAGTGCAACTAAGCAAGAATTATTTGTATTTCAATAATGTTCAGGAAAAAATTGTTGAACAGAAACTTCTTATCATAAAATATAAAATACAAACAGTAACACAAAAAGCGGTCGTTCAAGTTTTTTATTCGTCTTTTTCGGCATTGTCCCTGTCACAGTGCAGGCACATATAACAATAAAGATTGCCTCCATCCTTTTGGTTTTGATTCGGAGTATGATTTGGAGCAAATTAGGCACAAACATGTGTCTTCATCGCCCTCTGATTCGCTAGATTCTATTTCGATTCACTTGGTTTTGTTAAAAATGGATTTTCTTTTTCTTGCTCCCTACGTTTCCATGAATTCCTTTGGACACGCTTAATGTGCATTCTAGAACAGCATTCTCCGGTTGTTTCTTTTCCAAATCATTTTTGTACTGACTTTCAGTAATAACCAATGTAGATTTGGAAATACCAGTTCTCGTTCTTCTCTGTAACGCTGGTGTTGGCGAAACCTCGGCCACGGACATTTTTTTTGAAGCTCCTATGTCTCTTGATATAGAAGCAACCGGGAAAGATTCGCCAGATAACTAACCGGTAGCTACGTTCTCCAGACTATTTAAATCTACTTAAGTTTGTGTACCATCTTGATTTGCTTTGAGATCGTTTTGGTTAACTCCAAGAAGTAATCTTCCTAGGCCACTATTTCTTCTTCTATTTTAGGAGGGAGATCAGATGTATGCCCTATTTTTCTTCTTGCTTCCGATTACGTATTTATTTGTTTCGTCGAAGCGTCGTTTTAATGCCGCTTTGGGAACGTTATACTGTTTTGCAGCAACATTTAGCCCAGCTTCATCATTCTGCAATGCTGAAAGCATTGGACTTTGGGCCATTTACAGTACCTTCCTCGACTTCCGCGATTCTGAAATAGTTCCCTAATTTGAACCAGTTCGATTTAAGAAACCGGGTGCGGTCAAATTTAGGAAAGTCATAACTTCAAATTTCACAAACCTTTCCGTCGAACACACAGATAATGACAGGTAATGACGAAAGAAAAAACCAAATGTAGTGAAAACTCTACCCTTCAATCATAGTACAAAATATTTAACATATTTCTTATCGTTTTGCAAATATTCCTTAGGCTTCTTCACCGCTAACTTACATCAACACCTACAGAATCACAGACTAGCATGAAACAGGAGAACTGCTTGCATCAGTTATAATTACAGTTAACTGTTACCGGATCCACTCGTGTTGTGCAACAAATGACTATAGTCGCGCAAATTTTAAAAAGTAACGGAAATAAGATACTGGTCCAATTTAGATAGATAGAGATTTAGTCCAAATTAAGAGACGTTTCCTTAACATCAAAATCGCATTACTTGAAAGATTAAACTTTAGGATTTTTGCAAGGGTGTATCTTTAATTTGCGTAATGTATCACTTGCAATTCCCAATCTAAAACTTGATTTAATGTGATGAGAACATCATATCACAATTTTGCTACGATTGGGAGAACTTTAAATTGTTGGTTTCGATCCACTGTGCGTCCAGGGAGAAAACAAAATTTACCTGGCACATTTCCATAGATTACATTCGATTATGAAAATAAAAAGAAAACGCAGAACCCGAGATAATTTCACTTATTCAGCAATTTCGACGGCACATAACGAGCAGACTTCACGTCAAAAATGTCCGTGGAAGTATTCCCGACTTACGTGACCGATACGCAAAAATGCTGATACGGCTTTCGGCATCCGGGCGCGTTGCTGTGGCGGGAAACTTTACGGAACACGTCGAGGATCATTTAGTGGCGCGGACGGGCTCGTTAAGAGGAAATATGTACTCACCGGTTTGCCCCAGTTTTGTTAGTTTATTCGTTCCATTTTACTCTGAAGGCGCACTATTTACACTATCACCTACCGGAATTAAAAGCACCTTGGTTTGGGGTGTTTTCGGTTTCCGATGTTTCGTTTGCGAGATGTTGCCGTCGGCGGTAATCTAAAAAGGGTTCGCCTATCGGGACCGCGGTAACGCTAAACGAGATCGTCAGAAGTTTGAGATGTCTGTGTAATTAAAATGGGTTTTGGTTGGGACAGATGCTTGGTACTATTATGTTTTATAATACGCATGGGAAATACCGTTTCTGGAAGTTCTGGCAGCGTAACTAATGATTATTTTATGAATAGAATAGTTCAATCTATCTATTCCGTAAATGGGAATCAAAAACTTACTCCTTAATATCGCAGAACAGGGTTTCCTAAAGCAAGCGTTAATTAATCTGCAGTAGGAATCCATCATTTTAGCTGAAAGCATTGGACTTATAGTAAAACTTATCGATGTAATGCTTACACTAATTGCCAGGTAACACATATACAGTGCGTCCCCGGATCGACGTGTGAATAGGTTAAAAGGTCTGAAAATTTTAGGTAGAGTTATTCCTTTTTTTTTTTTTTTTCTTCGTGAGGGTAGCGGCTAATTTTTATGATGACTTAAAAAGTTAAACAAATCATTTTTTTAACGTTTCGACAATCTTTATTTTTCTTGTCTTCCTCAGAACAGTATATTTTATAATTTAACTTGTTTTATTATTATTATTTTTTTTTTTTTAATTATATATCTAGGGACATTCACAAACATTTTAAAAAAACATATTTAATAGTTACATTTTTAAAACAATTTTACAATGTTAACAACAACTATTTTAAATCAAACTGATTTAAAACGGAAGTTTGATTTAAAATAGTTGTTGTTAACATTGTAAAATTGTTTTAAAAATGTAACTATTAAATATGTTTTTTTAAAATGTTTGTGAATGTCCCTAGATATATAATTTAAAAAAAAAAAATAATAATAAAACAAGTTAAATTATAAAATATACTGTTCTGAGGAAGACAAGAAAAATAAAGATTGTCGAAACGTTAAAAAAATGATTTGTTTAACTTTTTAAGTCATCATAAAAATTAGCCGCTACCCTCACGAAGGAAAAAAAAAAAAAAGGAATAACTATACATAATTAACGGCTACGAACAAAACATCATCAAATTTTAGGTAGCTTTCATATAATCAAATAAATATATATACGGCCAAAGAATAGTTCCGCTGGCGTACTATAGATGTCCCGGATAGGCTGATTTTAGAAAAGTGTACGTCCAAACAAATATTAAACGTGATCTGACGTGATTAAACGTAAGTGGAATTTTCCATGGCACAAACGCGTAAAAATATAAGATAACCGAAGAGTCGGTGCGAGACGAATGAAAGTGGTTTAACTGCGGCGCGCAGCGAGATGTGTAGAGCATTCATAAATGAATTGTCATTTCGCAAAATTATTATGAAATGAATATTAAAGGAGTCAAAACAAGTAACAGTTTGAGTAAATAAAGACAAAAACCAAAACACACATATGGCCTCAATGTTTTCGTATTAATATTCGTTTTATAATGAAATTAAACATAACACTGCGTTAGGTTTCACGGCCGGTTCCTGTAACTATTAACTAACAGCTTCTTGCGGTTTCGCCGTGTGTCAAAACTTTCGCTCGACGTTTCGCTGTTCATACTGACAGCTTCTTCAGGATAACTGAACTGATTCTCCATGGTCGACATTCTTCTTATATACGCCCCTGGTGCATCCAACCGTGTAGTTTCCGCTCCATTGACCGTGACGGTTCGTAGTAGCTCTTCCACGTGTTGCTAAGTGGTACCTTCTTCTCTGTTAACGGTTTTATTCTTTCTCTATTTCTATGGCTTCCCTGATGAGTCTTTTTCCGTAGTTCTTGGTGGTAGTTATTACTTTTACATTCTTGAAATCCATTTTGTGTCCGGTGTCGTGCATGTGTTTCTGCCACCGCTGATTGATCGGTCCTTCTTTAATCTTGCGTCCCTCTCATGTTCTTTTATTCTTATGTCGATGGCTCTTCCTGTTTGTCCGATGTAGCACTGTCCGCATTGGCATGTTATCTTGTACATACCTTCTGTGCGTCCCTTGGGTATCTTATCTTTTGCGGTCGGTAGATACTGCTGGATCGACGTTGCAGTCCCGAAGCGTACTTGTACGTTACGTTTCTTCAAAATTCGCCCAACTTTTTCGGTGACTCCTGCTATATAAGGTAAACACGCCATCCCTCTTCGTGGTTCTGTAATTGTCTCCAGTGTCGCCTTCTTCTTAGTGGCTCTCCTTATGTCGATGTCAGTGTAACCATTCTTCTTTAGTGCTTTCTCCAAATGTATCTTTTCACTGGTAAGATGTTGTTCGTCACTGATGGTTTCGGCTCTGGATAGCAATGTTTGTATTAATGTCTTCTTTTGCATCGGATGATGGTGAGATCTTGCATGCAGATATCTATCGGTGTGCGTCTTCTTTCTAAATACTGCGTGCTGTAGCGTTCCCTCTTTTGTTTTCTTAACCATAACATCCAGGAAAGGGAGATTTCCATTTTGTTCTTTCTCCATGGTAAACTTTATGGCACGCTATGCAGTTAACAGCAAAAAAATATTATCTTGCTAAAAACTGAAATAAGAATATCAGAAAACATTAAAAAAGTGTAAGGTAAAGTCAGGTAAGTGTGTAGTAAAAATTGCATAGTGCGAAGAAAATGTAACACTGTTCACATAATAAGACATTTTGATAAATTTTACACATAGAAGTACGTAATATATGTCCAGTTGTAAGCTTTCAATAGATACGCCTTTTATAATACTACTAGAAAACTAGAAAAAAAAAGAAATTTTAAACACTGTCAATACTACACACTACCAACAAAATGGGGCAGTGGTGTAAATGCGTTCCGCATTTTATATATTAATAGCATTATCCTTTAGTTCGGCCAAGAGTGTAATACTAAACTAATGCCTGTTTAATAAGGTGTGATATATTCACAAGATATTCAAGCTATTACACGTTAGGAGATGCGAACTTTTGTTTGTAAAACTTGTATGAAGTTTAGTACATTAGTATTATAACAAGAGGACGTCCGTATTTCAATTTTAAAAATAAATATAAACAAACTACACACTTACCTGACTTTACCTTATCTATAAAACCTATAAATTTTTCTTTTTTTAAAAATTCACTCTCAGAAATACCATGATGTTTGAAAAACATAAGCTCATATTTGTTTCCAAAATGATTGTTTACTGTTTTCATAGGATAGTCGATGGCGTATCGAACAAGATTTTTTTTTATCATTTTGCTCAAAATGGAACTTAAAACATTAAAGTTCAAGTTTAAATCACAGCCCAGTAAACAAAATTCAAATCTTCCACAATTATATTTGTTCTGTAAGTGATATTCACATATAAGGGTTGGTAGCACGGAGGTGGGGGAGAAAGAATGTATGTAGACTTAATGTAGACCATACACAAAAGGCCCGAATAAATATTATTCACTTTACGTGTGCGTTATTCGTAAGAACACAACAATATTCAGTAACTTCAACTTGAAGGTATTCAAATAACCATTAATGTAATACAAAATCGTAGGTAACTTCATGCTTTAATGTTGAAGTTACTGAAAATAACTGCGCGAAATTTGTATTGGTTTACTGGAAAGGATCTTTACAAAAAAAAAATATGCAACATTATTATTACTGGTTGCACTTTTAAGGTATTTTCCTCAATTTTGTTTTTATCAAAGTGTACAAGTAAAGTACGCTAGCATCAGACATAAGTTTTTGTCGCTCTTGAACTTTTCTGTTTCGTTGTTTGTAGAATCAATATAGAAAATATATTGTTGGACATTATATTATTGTACATATCTTATAATGGTTAAGAATGTCAAACTATATTTTGTACAAAAAAATGATAAAAATAGAAAAAGGAGAGAATTAGAAATTTGAATTCTATTTCCCGCATTTATTTCTAGGAAAGATTTTAATTTTTTTTTCGTTCGCTGCTTTTAGGAAATCTCAGATTGCTTTTGGAAATGAAACATAATACTAGAAAATTTTATAGGTATGCAACCAAGTGCAAATATATTATAAATTTTTATAATAAATCATAAAATTAGAATTTTTATAAACCATCAATAAAAATCATCGGTTATAGTGTATTTCTGTTTAGTACGTTAATTAAATAGCGATAAAGTATAATAGACGGATTCATAAAGAACAACTCTCCAAACATACATTCATTCTGTAAAATATTGGATAAATATAAACCGCAGAACTAAGGCCTAGCCAGAGTATATTACAGTAAGGACATGTTCGCAAAAATCCATTGTTCTTGAGTGGTCTGTTTTGAATGACCTTCAAGTCCAGCTGCCATTTTGTAAAGCTGTTGCGGGATGTTTCAAACGTGTAGAATAATTTATATTTAAAAGAAGTAGAAAAATAGATTTAAAAAATACACAATTTATGCGTTTTTCATTTCTGATTTTGTAGCAAAATATTTATGAACAGTTTATAGTAATAAAAAACACGATTCCAGTAAAATAATGTTTGATTAGTATAACATATATTTACAAGTGTTTTACGATAATTATGTCATATTCTTTCCTTTTTGTGAAATAAATCTTTGTTTATATTTTTATAGTGTAAAAGATCTTCCAGGATAATTATGTTGTTGTTCTTTCTAATAAATTAATAAAAATGCAACAGCATCGGTGAAGGGACTTTCAAATTTCTCACACGAATACACAAAACTTTTAATTAGGTTCAAGAGTTATGACTATATCGTTCTGTGCGATACAAAGATTATTCCTTTCTATTCGACTAATTCATTTCTAACATCCGACCCTGCACTGGTTTGTCAACAATAATGTCCGGGGATGCACAAGTGGATAGAGTTCAGACGTAGACTATATAATACCGAATTGTCTATAATGTGAATAAATTGATTAAAATTATATCCAGTAGAATGCAGTTCAAACCAAAATCACATTATTTTAAAAAGTGAACATAAAATGAATTAAGTTAGTTACTGCGATAAATAGCAATCTAGCTTAAAATGTGTATCTAACAAATAAATTGATTTAATGTGTCCTAGGAATCTCTGCATAACGATAATAGTTCTTCTTATTCATGTACTTTCTTAATTCTTGTCGTGTCATATATATTAGATTCATTCGGAAATCCCAAGAAACTGTGACCATCGTTAGCATCAAAATTTATTTAGCTTTTCATAAATAAAGTTAGATTAAATTTTCACCTCGTTTGGTCAACTATTTGAGAAACTAGAGGTTTCAATCACGTATATATAAGATCTTAAACCATTGTGGACGCCGACATGCTGCAATGAACCGGTTATGGGAATGTGTACTTACATATAACGTGTGTACGTGGTTCACCTGTCACTCTTTTTTCCAGTGACGGATCCTGGAACGTTGTAAATTGAAATTCGGAATGATATACCGTCGGCAATAACCGATACCCCAGGACCGGAACGATCGACGCTAAATTCCGTTAAGGGAAATTGATTCCGGTCTCTTTCCCGAGCGGTTTTTGCGCGTTCGCGCGCCAGTATCCCCGTAAAAAGGAAATAAATCACGTCGTCGTAACTTATTCAGCGGATAGGCGAGAGACGCGTAAAAGGCGACGTTTACATTTACATATGTAAAGTTCCCGATCATCTGTTTTTGTACACGCAAGCATTTTATTCGGGCGGTGTCGAATTGTATGCATCTTGTTGGTTTACATTGTGCGTGGAGAGTATAATCAACGTTTGTGTCGTGGTTTTTATTGCTGTAGGGATATGACATCACGCCTGTCAAATTTTTACAATTTATTTTTTTATATTTCATCCATATTCTGGTGGTTTTAAAGATAACCCACAGACACGTAAGATATCAGTATTTTTTATTTGGTCTTCGGTTGAAAACAGGAATCTTTATTTATTATTGTTATTCTATTATTTCATTCGCTAGATATATTGTTGCGGTTGGATTGCGATCGTTTCATTTATAGATTTTATTTAAAGTTTATTGTTAATTAAATTAAGAATTAGACCCTGCAACGCCATCTAGCAGCTAAGTTTCGTACTTCTTGCTGGTCACAACGCATCTTATCCGTGATAGTCAAAAGGAATGTCTCATTTTTCGTTATTTATTTTCAAATTATTAGTAATTCATTGTCCGTTTAAAATTAGCTTTTCATTATTCAATTATTAGTTCAAGTTTTATTCATTAGAACCTTTTCTTTTATGTAAATTACTTCGCATCGTTAATTTGTCAGTGACACAATTTGATTAACGTGGCATTCTCCTGTTTCCGCCCTCTCGCCAAGCAAGGGAGACGCACCGGCTTCTTACAACATCAGACACGCGCTGTCAAGTTGCTCCGTGCAAATTTATTAGTTACCACGTTTGTTGTGGGATATTGTCACGTGAGGGACCTCCAATATCGAGTGCATTTTCTGTGTTACCTGGGGCTGCCAGGAGGAGAAGTGTTCGTTGCATCGATATTTCCCTGAAAAGGGTTTTACAAGCAGTAGCGTCAAGCCGGCATTCATTTAGTTTAATGGCGTCATCTTTAGGTCACTGGTAAGCTGACCTTTCTTTCGGTTGTTAAATTTATCAGTTTTGGTAATCCGGTCCTGTCCTTAGGACCTATTTTGTTTTAATTTGAACCTAGAGGGTGAAAGAAGTACCTAATTTGGGAGACCAAATCCTGATCGTTGAATTAACCTGCACCGCGTACAGGGGAGCAAATTGGACCACGACTAGGACACCAGCGTAACGCGCTAAACACCCTGCCGGACGCATTACCGACACCCGTCAAAGTTACCAGCTAAGTCTTTACTATATTTTATTTTTCTTTCTTTTTCTTGCACCGAATTAAAATTTGAAGTTATTTTTAAAATCCTATCACGTGATAAAGACTTTCAAGCCAAAATTACTAACTTAGATTAAGATTCAAATTTATATTTCTTAAATACCATCATAATTATTTTAAAATTTATTTATTGCACGATCATTACCTATAATTTAGATTACTAGTTAAGCATAGAGGTTAAGAGCGAACACCAATTGTGATCGTAATAGGTATCAACCCATATCCTAAGATTTGTATTTCATTGTATTTTATTATTTTGCTTTTTTGTACCAAATATACAGTGTCCCCCAAAAATTTGTGTTTTGAATAAATTATTTCGATCCGATGAGACCTTTAAGTTTGAGAGCGGACGAACCTCGTAACAATGTTAACTACTTTTGATTTATACAGGCTGATTCAAATTAAGCGCGCACCATTGCTATCTCTGTTATCATAGTTTCTAGAAAGTAGGTTAAATTATCAAAGTATTAGGGTTTTTAACGCTGATTAATGTGCAATATACGAAAAAACAATTGCATGAAGCATTTCCGAGAAATTTTGAAATTTATATATTTTTTAAATTTATATTGTTAAAAAAATGGAAGATATTTTAATTTGTGATCTAGTCTTAATAAAATATTGTCTTAAAACGAATAATAAAGAAGTTGTGGTGGTGCACACTTAATTTGAATCAGCCTGTATATTTGAAAGCCAGTTGATACATCCACAGAACAAAGGTAAATTCTTAAAAGCGGTACCACACTAACAAAATGGAATAGAACTAATAAAGGTGGTGCAAACAGATGAAGAGTTTCAGGTCAACAGCACTAAGCAGCGGCCTTGAAGATGTTCCTTACGAGTGTGGACGAAACATAGGCCAGAAGAAGGTCCAGGACACGATTCCAACCCGGAAGCTCAGCAGAGCTTTTTAAGACTTTTATCAATTATACATTATAAATCATTTGTAGATTTAGGTTGCTGATGGCTTTTCCAAGCTAGTACGATGCTAGTAGATGCGAAGAAAAAAGTACCCGAACGATTCATGCCTGAGCGAGCAAGAGAGGAAATATTGGATCCAATATCTTCCCTCTCGCTCAGTTAGGCTCGTATCGCTCGGAAACTTTTTTCTGATGTGTACCAGATTATATAAATAATCTCGAAAGATTAAGAGGACTTTCTTGTAACTAATTATCACCTTTAAATATGGACTTTCTTCAAACATCTTTAAGGACTGTTATTCGAAGCTGATTATCCTCTTGTATAACTTAGATAAAATAGTAATTCAGTTATATTTTTTATTACTTTTCTTATTAATTTTTAATGATCTCTGTTTCTTGTATTTTTATGGTTTGATTGTAATATAAATATCATCTTCTGAACATTCATTATAATGATGATTTTTTGAAGCATGTAACCAGCCATACACTATAATAGTAGTACGCCTCTTGCATTATTTTTGTGTACTTGTGGTTTTCCAAGGAAATTGAAATACATAGCGATAACTTGCAAGGAGCTATAGTGGAGATATAGTAAGCATCTGATACAGTAAACATCTTATGATTATATAAAAAATCGTGTTAATATTTATTAATGAAATAATTGAAAACGAACTATAAGACATCTGTATTTAATTAAGGCATTTCTCGTTCAGAATGGATCGGGCTATTCAATTAGAAATGACGATATTACTGTCTGAAATAAGCTGTATGTAGAGGTAGCTTTTACCCCTTAAAAGTATGTGGAAAAAATTTACAAACTGTCTACCAAGTGTCTTCTCAACGACACTTACCGCACTCTAATATAAATAATTTGTCTTCAATTTGTTGTCGTCGTATTTGTCTCACTGTTATTACAAGTTTTTAATATACAGTGTGGTCCACTAAATGTGCAATAAATGGGAATTTTCTTTATTAGGTGCACGATTGTAAAGTTAATACTACCAAACGTTGATGCATGTTTAACACCTAGACTGGGCACACTTAGACTATCTTAAAGTCAATTAGCTCACAGAGCAGACCAAAAAATATGAAAACTGTAGAAGAGTAAAGTAACCTCGTTTCGAAATTATTAAAATTTATTGTTTAGAATTAAAAAGTACCTTAAAAAAAAGAAAAAAATCGTGAATTTTGTATTAACCCCCGTATAATATTTGATTTTAAATATTTAACTTTATAGTTATTTAAACTAACTTCAAGAAGAAAATTTTTATTTCAAATTAGGTACGATAAGGTATATATTTGAATTTATTTAAACTACAATAAATTTTAATTTGTTTTTATTATTTACTTTAGTGAGTTGTCGAAAGGATTCACAAATTAAAAAGAGATGAATTGGCAAAATAGTCTAAATTATGTAGTTTACAACAGACATTTTAATTAAGTGTGTGTTATGTTATGAGAATCCCTACATCAGGCGTCCCCAAGGCTCGAATTTAGGACCACTTTTTTTCTTAATTTTTATTAATGACCTTGTTAATGATATATCCTGTCAAAAACTGATGTTTGCTGACGATTTAAAGTTGTTTGCCTCTATTGATTCCGTTGAGGACTGCAGAGTACTTCAATTTAATATCAACGCTGTTGTTTCCTGGTGTAGTAAATGCAGGCTTTCACTTAATGTTTCTAAGTGTAATTCTATGATATTTACTAAAAAGATCAACCCCGGTATTTTTTCTTATACTATCTCCGGTACTACTTTAATCTCTGTAAGTTTAACGAAGGATCTGGGAGTGTTATTTGATCCCAAACTTTCCTTTTCTCATCACATAGCAGATATTGTCACATGTACCTTTAAAATTTATGGTTTTATTTACCGTAATTGTAGAGATTTTCGTGATACCAGGATGTTGAGCACGTTGTTCTTTTCTTTGATACGCTCTAATTTAGAATATGCAATTTTAATATGGTTTCCTATTTACTCAATTCATATAAATAATATAGAATCGGTTCAAAGAAAGTTTTTAAAGTTTCTTTACTTTTTAGCTGAGGGATCTCATCCACTAAGTGGTTTTGATTATGGGGTACTTTTAACCAAATTCAACTTTGAATCATTGCAAGTTAGAAGAATGGTTAGTTTGATTAAATTTTTAATTAACCTGGTGCATAATAGAATCGACTGCCCGTGGCTTTTACAGAAACTTAACTTTTTCATACCTAGGCTAAATTGCCGTTATCACCCTACATTTTATTGTGATCAACATAGATCCAATGTGCTGCTCCGATCTCCCGTCTCATTAATGTGTGATCACTTTAATAGACTTTCAGATGTATGCGACATCAACAATGATGGCTTGAAATTTATTGTAAAGTGTGCTTACGCCTCTTTCAATCAGTTATAGTCCAATTTCTTTTTCTTGTTTTTTTTTCATTGTTTTCCTGGCTATTTCATGATCTTATTTATTTCTTTGAATTATGTAAGCAAATTGTTATAGTTTTCTTTTGCGCTTAAGTCTTAGTTTGTAAGAATGAATGATATACTTTTCTACTTTGTTAATGCTCCTTGGCATGTACTTTTCTTTTTCTTCTGTATTTTCCTATAGTTGGGTGTTTTTAACCTGTTGGAAATATATTATTATAATTATTATTATAACTTCATTCTCATTAAAGTAAATAATAAACACAAATAAAATTTATTGTAATTTAAATTCAAAATAATCAAAAACCATTTCAAATTAAAACAATCTTCTACTTGTAAGTTTAAATATTGATAAAGTCGTTGTATAAAATGGCGAAATGTCTATTATTGTAATAAAATACGTTTTTGGAAAAAAAATCATGTTGCTTTTAATATCACAAATAATTCCGCCACACACAAATAGTTTACGGAAAAGAAAATTCAAAGAAAATAACAAGCTTTTGATATTATATTTAAAACACTTTATTTTGAAATCAACAATGTTTTACTTGGTAATTGAAAAAAAAAAAACTTTAATAAATTCGAAAAAAAAAACAGTTTCCATTATTTTTACTAAAGCCTGATTCCCAATTAGAAGTAGCTACATTTTAATAATTCTCCAATATGAGAAAAGTGTAAAAGTAATAATCTTTATGTGATCCGCTTTGCCTTCCCCATCATTTTCTTATTTTTTTTTTTTGATAATATCGCTGACGTGGCGAGTTGACTTTAATCCACGATCCCCAGAACAACATCCGGAACGGCCTTGGGTATCGATTAAAACGGAACGGGATAACAACGGAAACGCCGCGGGGGCGTTAGCGTTTCCGGTGTCCGCGTCCGCCGGCGGCGGCTTATGATTCCCGCCCGGCTAACCGTTTGCGTTCGATATATTGGCGGGCCGGTTGCGACCTGGCAGGATGCCAAATAAAC
The DNA here is from genome assembly GCA_004143645.1 of Protaetia brevitarsis. Taxonomy (NCBI): domain Eukaryota; kingdom Metazoa; phylum Arthropoda; class Insecta; order Coleoptera; family Scarabaeidae; genus Protaetia; species Protaetia brevitarsis. Next base: position 1,830,731 of record RXPK01000059.1, read on the forward strand.
CGGCGTTCCGGCTTCGAACGGAAAGAAAAAGACGGGGCGAAAGCTCCAGTCTTCGGATCGCTAAAACGCGAGCAGGAAGGGAGGCGATGTGTGAAACCGCGGGGGTGGAGCGGGAACTTATTTCTACGCGGCGGCCTTCCGTTTTATATCTCGGACAACTAGATGCGAATTAAATCTGATAATTTATGATGTGGACAATAATGCACTGCCGCGCCACCGGCAGCTATTACTGTTACTAGACTGCGCCGAGGATCATCGTTTTAGCGATGTCGCTTCCATTCCGCGTTTACGCTCTGCTTTTCCCGCCTCATTGGTTTGCTATTAACGCTGATAAAGATAGGGGTTATGCGGTGCCGAAGGATGGGCGGAGCGAAAGGGGAGTTTGTTTGTCGAATGACCTAGTATTACTATATAGGACATGCAGTGTAAAGAATCTCTGGCTTGAAATCTGAGGTCACGTTGTTCGAAAGCTTTCGCTACCTATTCGTAGCTAATTTTTAACTATTTTTACTATTATTTTGTATTCTAGAAACATTTCTATAAAATACTCAATAATTTATGTAAATCTATATGTGATTGTTATTATAAAACAATAATTCAATTCAACAGAGTTAGCATTCAAAATTCTTCTAGATATTTGTACATTTAATATAATAATTATACTTAGTGACATTAGAAGTGTTTGCCATCAGAATGACTATATTTAAAGCAGCTATGGTAAGAATGTGAACTTTTTATCTTTTGAGAAAGCTTTGAATGCTACAACTTCAATAAAGTTTGCTCATAATAATTCTTTGCGATCTTACTAAAAGCTTTTGCGATCTTACTAAAGCTTTTGATGTGTTCAGTTTATTACTTTATAAGCTCAATTCTTTGGGTTTCGGGTATGCTGCTGACTGATAATTTCGTATCTCGCTGACAGAGTTCAGTTGTAATCGAGTGTGTAAATCCAAATACAAAATACAAAATTTCGATCCTCTCTTTTACCGAGCAATATTGGCTGTAGTGCAGGGTCCGTTCTAGGCCCGACATTATTCTCATTATTTATTAACGACATTGTTGATTTTCTCGTAGATTACAATGTGTTGTGTTATGGCGATGAATGCAACCATTTTCAGTGCTTGTAACGAGCAAGATGTGAGTAATCTCGCTAGCAAAATGTTGAATCGAATGTATAACTGATGCTGTGCGAATGGTTGTCCTTAAATTTTAACAAAACAAAATACATTTGTTTCATTTCATCAGGAAGAATAAGACCGATTCCAGTTTACAGGTCTCTAATAATAGTATACGCAATCTCATTCTGCTAAGTTGTTGGGCTAAGTTTACTGTTGGTTCCTCACTAAAGTGGAAGGACCATTACGATCTTTAGTTTCAAATAAATACCTTAATTTTAAAGCTAGGCAACTTAAAACAATCAGTAAGCCTTAATTCCCTTAAGTTATATATTTGCTGAATTTCCAGTCACAACTGCTATATGGAATTCTTCTTTGGGGCTCCAGCTCGTCAGCCAATGAGGTTTTCATTAAACAGAAAGCAGCCAATAAGATGTATTGCCGGCATTAATCAATTAACATCCTGTATAAATCATTTCATCTCATTGAAGATATTAACTTATTTGAATTGTATATTTAGAAGCGCGCTATTACATTCATAAACATAAACATAAATTTTAGTTGCTAATAATCCACAGCATTCTTACAGTATAAAAGAATCCCTAATGCACTTAATGAAGCACAATTAAAAATTAACAGCTGATTGTATTGATATCCTTGGAATAAAAATTTACAACCACCTTCCTGATAGTTGGAAGGAATATAATCCAAATAAATTTAAGAAAACCTTAAAAACCTGGTTGTTAACTAAGTGTTTTTATTCAATTAATGAGTACTTGAATTACTGTTTTTGAACTATATTTATTTTAATTTCTGTCACTTCAATTTTTACTTTAGTTCTTTTGTATATTTATCTCGATTTTCTTTTGTAATCTCATGTACTACATTGTTTATTATTATTTTCTATTTGTATTCCCCTTTCCACCTTTTCCTTTTGACCTATTTCAAACTTTAGTCTACGAAATAAAGTTTATTATTATTATTTTATTATTAATCTGTTGATTTATACTTGAGAACATTATTAGGAGTATGATAGGTACCTAGAGGGTTGCCGGCCATAAATTTCTTTACTTCATCAATTCTTAATTCTGGTTTGCAAAAACGATATTGGAAACAACGGCAACACCAGCCTTCTTGACACCAACAAGAAATAGCTATAAGTATGTAAACCTACGCTAATATTAACTTCAAAATCCTGTTATAATATAATCTAAAGTATCATTTTCGCCTTGAGATTTTTTTCATTTCACTATCGTATTCTTGTTTGAGTTTGGCGTAGTCACACTCTTGACTTATAAATTGATGTGATCTCTCCTCGTCTTCTTTGAATTTTACTTGCATTTTTGCCATCTCGTTCAGATAATATACGTTAGAATTATTATTATCGAAAAAGAAGTTTTTTGTGAAAGAACCTGTTTATGAGAGCTGACTAGTAGATAAATTTTTAGTTCTGCTTGTTTCTGGAGTTCGTAGACGTCAAAATTATCACCGTGTTAGTTTGACAGGGATAGAATTGTTGCCTATCGTCAAGATATTAGTTTGTCTTATCGCTCAAATTGGCTCGCGGTGTTAATTGTACTGCAATGACGGTAATGCGCGTTTGTCATGTGTTAACAGAAGAAGGTAGAGGAACACGAAGAAGACCAATTGGTCAACCAGAGACGTGCCAGAGAGCGTCAAGATAGGCGCTTCGAATGGTTTAGAGAAGAAGGTAGACCTGTTACTATGCGTAAACTATATCTCCGCACTCAAGCCTTTGTACTTTTATATCGTCAGGTGCATATTCGTACGCTTCTTTGACTGCGAACCACTGTCATCAACGTGTGACCTGGTGCAGAGAACGGCAGCGTTGGGAGGTAGAATGGCATAATGTCGCCTTCAGCGATGCATCGCGATTCTGTCTAGGTATGCATAATGGCCGTAGAAAGGTACGACGCCAGCTTGGAGATGAGGCGTGATATTGCTTTTCTGTGTTGAGAGGCATACACAGACTGTGTGAGTAATGGTTTGGGGGGCTATTGCCTATGGTAACTGATCTCCACTTCTTTTTATTCAGGACAATATAACAGCTGTGCATTATGTTGATGATGTCCTACAAACCACTTTACTACCTTATTCAAATGGCCGTCCACACGTCCTCCTTCAGCAAGACAACGCACGTCTCCATATTGCTGGTCGAATTACGTATTGTATTTTTAATCAAACCCCTCTGAACATGTGTGGGATATCATGGGGAGAGGACTGTCCAATTTGCACCATCCTCCACAGACTCTGGTACAGTTAATCTACGAAATTCAAGTTGCTTGCAAGGAGGTGACACAAGCGGTTTCCGGCCATCTCATTTTCTCGATCCCTAGACGTGTACAGAAGTGTACTGGGCTACGGGGTCACAACACATTATTATTTTGTTTTTGTACTACATGTTGATAAATGTTCTTGCAAATATATCGTTATAGTTTTACATCAAAAATCAGTTGAACAAATTTTTACTTCTAATGTCACTAAGTATATATTTATTGATACGTTTACTCCGCGGAGGATTGTATTACTTTGTATTAGTGATGTAACGCGACTTTTCATGTGTGTGTTATGTGTATATGTATGTTGTTTGACATAGCCTATACACTTTTTGTGCCCATACTGGATAAATATCTATCTTTGTATGTATCTTATTTGGCCACCTGGTTGTTTTACTTTCCATTATTGTCGACTCTTTAACAATGCAATGTCAATTTACCAAAGTAGTAGCAAGTACAATATGTTTATAGTTAGTAAACTAGTTTGCTACCGGTACACAATATTCTATTGTTTATTTTGAAAACTAGAATTTTGCGCCCGCAGATGGCGCTGCCTGTATAACGTGGAGGTCAGGTTAAACAGCCAAGTCGCCCACAGAGGACGCTATTGTATGCTTCATCGATGCGCAATCGAAGATCCTAATGTGAACGCACTCGAAAATCAGGAAACATATAGATGGCTCTAGAACCAAAGGCGCGAATCCTCGTTTGCGGGCGTGTTTATATTTCTGTCCTTTTCACAGATCTAATTTAAATAGAGATATTGAACTCGACCGAAATTCTATGTACCTACAAAATAGTTTCGTATCCAGTCACCGACAGCGTTAAATATAATTACTGTTCCCTAAATTATTTATTAGTAATAGGAGATAATTTATTGCCAAACAGAAGGCTCATTCTATTATTCATCGATATATTAATACATAAACACATTATAATCAAATGAATTAAAATATACGCATTCGAACATCGTTAGGTTGATAGAAGTCACAGAGACTTTAGTTTTTAATGTTAAAAGAAGCTGAAAATGTGTATGCAAAACTCCTACGAATAGTAGGTACTAAGTGCAACAATTTTCGACAGAGTTATGTACACATTTTGGAGATGTTCTAACATTAAAAACAAAGATCACTGTCTCCTCCCAAGCCGATAACTTTGTTTGGCAATAAATTATCCACTTTTAACTCATACTTACTGCTGTGGCAGCTCACATTACCGCGAGTGTATTTTAACGTGCCTAATTTGTCTTGATTTTCCGTTTTGCTGAATCATTGTATCGAGAAATTTCCACAATAATGTTTAGGTTGTATTATTTTAGTTAATAAATTAATTGTATGATTTATTTAATTAAGTGTTCAGTTTTTTTTTTAAATTAATTCAATTCAATTATTGTTTTGAGTGTTGGCGTATGTTGTACGTCTGCGAGGTTTTCTGTAGGAAAAACGTAACTGGCAGAAGTTTGTCAGGCAGTTCCTTGGTCTTTAGTTGTTTACCGTGAGACACGTATTTTGGTATCATTGTTTGACATTTTGTATTTCATTTTGATATCGTAATTTAATTCGCTTAATTTGTCTTTTTTTCCGTCCATCAATGAATTCGCTTTATAATAATTGTTATTATATTGATGTGTGCACATTATAGATATAAGATCATTTATTATTTCTGTGCAGGAAGATATATTTTAGTTGTAATTTTCTCATTATAAGTTTAATGAGTTAAATTTTTCCGCTTTTCTATTTTGCTGATTCAGTTTTATCTTATCTATCACCTTGGTTTGGGTGAGTTAAAGCTTTGTGCTTGCATTTAATTTTTTTTTTGTTATTACTAGAAATTGTCCACGCTTAATTTAGTTGTCTTAATTTGAAACCACGTGGTTTGTAATTGAAAGATATTGGATTATCTTCCTGAACAACCTAAACTTTTGCTTTGTATAGGAAATAGCATAGTCCTGTTGTAATTTAGAATCAAATGCAGCTTTTAAATTTAAGCCAGAACTCTCAGTTCACGGTTTTTTTTTTCTGCAGATTATAATTAACTTTTTTTTTCTTTTTTTTTTTGAATAATAAAATTGATTGTTACTTAGCATCTTTGGGTTAAAAATTCTGTTCTTTTATTTTAAAATTAAACCTTTTCAATTTTTGGGGTAATTAAGAAAGTCAGATTTCATTCTCTCACAATTTACTTTTCGTGGTTAGATTCAAGTTTTAACTCTTGAGATTAGTTGTTCTTTTGCGCCCTTTTAAATTTTTTATCCGTTGAGCTAGCTAATTTAATTTTTCATTTTTAATATTTCATTTTCTTTTGCGCTTTTAATTCAGTCAGTACACAGCATTACGTTGATTCGTCGATTTAAATTTAATAACATTGATGTTATATTCTATTACAACAAAAATTACAGTTCTTTTTAGCGTTGCCGACTTATTTCAGTAAATCCCATTGAATTAAATGCCGGATATAGTAAACCGAATTTGCACGTTGTTGCACAGCCATATTTTGCGTCATAATCTGGACCTAACAGATAAGGTTGGATAAGGAGTACAGCTGTTGTAGGGACTGCCAACCTAAAATGTTATCTTTAAAAATTAAAAATACTAACATTCTGATTGTAACGCTTCTTGCGGTTACATACACTAGAGGAAATAAATAGTGGCTATATTGTGAATTCTGCATGTAAATAAGTAGTATTTAAGTGAATTTAGTTTATTAAGTGTTTTAATTAGTTATTCAGTATTAGCCTGCTATTAAACTACTGCTATTTTGTTTTAATTAGAAAGACATATCTGTAACTTAAAAGATTGGTAGTGATTTTGTGGTTCGTTATTCAACGCGAGAAAGTTAATATATAATAGTTTGTTTTTTAAGGAAAAATATGGAGAACTCCAACAGATAATAACATATTTTCGTGGTAGATTCTATAAGGATGGTAAAAGAAAATATGTGCTTACTGGATAACGCTTTTAGATAATGTAAGAGAAATTGCAACAGGATTTCGTTTTCAAATTTCATAGATTCCGTTTTCCGCTTAGTTTTGAGAACGTAAATTCTGGGCCTATTTTTTTCTCAGCTAATCTGTTTATCTCTTGCTCGTATTGTGCTCGGTTTTACAGTTCTAAAAGCTAACATTCCCACCGTCCACAGCTGTAAAAATTTATCGTCGGGCGATCCGATCAAAATTCGAAAGAACGGAATTGAAAAACGCCAATTGCTATTTTCCAGTTTGCTGCGGTACCCCGGTAGTAGTTCAATTTTTGCGATAGCGCGGCACGGACGGACTGCGAATGAACGGCATCCTGGGACTTGCAAAAATAGCTACGCTATTTTTATGGTATAACCGTGTTAACGTTCTCAGTCATCGTTCCATCGAATCTTAACAATGGAAATAAATATTCCATTCCACCCTCACCGGTCCCTGAATTTTATATTAAGAGGTAAACAGAATTCGTGTTCCTCCAAAGGGGAAAAAAGCACAAATTCTACTAGGGTTGGTTTTATCATGAAAGAAAATTATGCCGTTCAAGTTTAATGTTAAAAAGTTCGAAGTTTATTCAATGCTAAAGTAGTCGTATTTAAATTTTTGATACGTATGCCGCTGAGGTAGATATTTGTCAGGTGTCTACTAAAATTATAATAGTAGCACTCAGTTTCCATAGTTTCTTAGTAAATTTTCTCTTAAATATACACTGTTGAAAATATTATCGGTATTGGCGTTAATTTTGCGCTAGTCAAATATTTTAGTTTGTTGATCTTACCAAACTTGCCAGACAAGTTGACTACGTGTGTTTAATAGAACAGAAATTACTAGAATTTCGTGTGAATTCTTTGTTCAGATATGAGGATTTACTATTTTTCTAGACATTCAGAAGCGTTAACCAATCAAAATTTTTCCCTCGGATAGAAATATAGAAATCCCACCTAATCTAATACGGTATTGCATTTGCACGCGCATTGCACGTGTGTAACTGTTTTCCGGTTTGTTTCTGCATATTAACATATCCAAACAAACCACCAAACGAGTACTAACCTGCAAAGTGTAACCTTGTGTTTTTTAAACGTTAATTCCAGCGTGCATAAAAAATGTCAACATCTTAAAGATGTATTGGGAACATCTATTTACGTAATTACTTCAGATTTGAGTCAAATAGCATAAACATTCACTTAATTTTATAATGGTTCTTAAAAAAATCATTTAGAAATCGGCACGTTTAGTTGAAACCAAAACTTTTGAGTGGTTCTGCATATTTATAATTGAGAAAACGTCTTAAAGAGAGAATATTATAGCACTAATAAATAAAAGAGTTATTAAATCATATAAAATTCCGCATTAAATTAGTTACAAGGACAGTACATATACCTAGATACATTGTAAACTGGGGCTGTTAATAGTTATCGAATAACCACCTATACCTAAAAAAATATCTAGAAACAAGTAAGCAATAACCATATTAAAAAGACGTCGTGTTTAGAAAATGGTGTTAAGTCACCCAATAGACCACATTCATTTAGTTAAACAGCTAGTGAATTTGTCTAGTCTAGATCAAATAAAATGTGATTAGAAGTATTTTATAATTTCACGTGTCAGTTGGACAAAATAACGCCTTAGCAATAGACAATACTTGACTAACTTTGCTCGTAAAATTTAAACTTCTATAGTTCTCGACAAAATAACACGAAAAGAGTGTGGACCTCTCCTGACTATTAAAAAAGTGTTAAAATTTTCAACAGTGTATCGTACGTTCGTAACTTAACAAAAACAAAAGTAAATATAGTGAACTGGCGATTGTTTCTACGTAACAAATAATTTAGCGATTATTACCAGAATTCCATTGCAATAGTTTTGCAATGTTTTGAAGTAATTATAACTTTAGCCGAAATACATTAATGGGATATTTCATCTCTCTTCAGAGAAAAAACAAAAAAAAATTAAATTTATTACATCTAGGCTATAAATCAGAACATCTGATTTACGAGAATTAATTGCGGCTCAATTTCAACATTGTTCAAGAAAAAAAAATCCTTTAAATTCTCATCTCCTTTCTCATTATATTTTCCTTTCATATTAATCCACCCTCCGATTCGTTTCGTATTGTGCGTCAATATGGTGTTTATCAGGAGCGTATTGTTTCAATTTTTCTTCGGCTAATATTTCAAAAAAGTAACGCGACACTTTTTTCTTGTTCACTGAGTCCTTTATCGGCAAGTCCGCAGAGATCGTTTGCCTCCCCATAAATTTTCCCTAATAAGCCGATTTGTTTCCGTGGAAATTCTAGCGGAAAATCGAAAATTTCCCGAATAAAAGGCGATACGCACGCCGCTACGTTATCGCACGTAAAATGTTATTAATTTTTTCTATGGACTGATGGGTTGGGGGCGAGCTTTTCACGCGATTCGCCAAGTCCGAGAATATCCGCGAACACTTGGCTGCGTCCACCGTCCTGTAAGTGGGCAGATAAAGTCGATTAGGGTCACGGTGCGAATATATCAACGTACACACAAAGAACAGGTCATGGTGCGGTTCGCTAAGATCGTGCGCGTGCTCTTTCTCCGCCCGGGGGATGCGTTTTGAGCTATTTCGGTGAGGTCTAGGGGCGTCTTCTGCATGAATTAGTTTTTCGGGGACGGGGTATTTATAGTTGAGGTGTCGACGTAGCGAGTTAATTTAATCCCATGTGCTACGGAGCGAAATTAATAACCGTAATTATGTACTGGAGAGGATGTGTTAGCGATGGCTTGTATAAGGAACCCCATCGGCACTTTTGATCATGTTCCCTTCGTGGATCGTGGCTTTGATAAACAGAGCTTATGTGAGTGAAATACAAATTTCTCAACATATACTACTGTGCATATTATATTTTACACAGATAGATACATTATATTAGATTAGAGTTGAGGTGCCCCACGGGCCTTTCATTACCGCAACCTTTCCACATCCATTCTGACCTCTTTTTTCATAGAAAACGCTCTGTAATTTTTAAATTCTTAATAAGATCTATCATCCTTGAGAGCGGTTCCTTTGTGTGCCTGTTAGGTATGGGACTCCTCACGCCTATTACTAAAAATCTTGTCCTTGTCAGGTCGTCGCATTGGTATAGCATACGAACTGGTGTTCCCTACCTCCTATTGTCAGAATCGCATAATCTATAAGTAGCCTCATCTATCAAGCCTATGTTGTACATATGCCTATTTAGTCTACAATGACCAATCAGCAGACCATGGAAATAACAGGCTTATAATGAATATACTGATCTTTCATTTGCAAAGATGGTGTCTTCATAAAAAAAATAAAACAGATGTTGCTTGGCCCAAGCTGAAATCAGATATAGCAACACTCGATCAACGATTGATAACTGTCACAGGTGCCAAAGCGATTCCTCTACTACCACATTGAGAGCTGAAAGGGAAAGTGAAAGTTAGCTTGAATGTCAAGAACATAGCATCGCAGAAGTTTCGAACCCAGCAGTAAAAAGCATCCTTTGATAACAATGAATGTGACTAACAGCAAGGAGGGAAAAAAAGAAGGAGAAATAAAAGATGCTATTTCCAACCACGATGGCGTACAGTGAAAAATAGCGTGAATTTTTATGTTCTTATGCTTATCTTATGCCTAAAATCAATGAAAAAATTATGATCAGATATAAGGATTGAAAAGTTGTTAAAGTGAATAAAAGAATGTGCTTCTTCACTTTATTTAAAGTGAGGTAATTATTTAATACTTTCCAATTTGACACTTCAAAAAGTAGGATAACATGGACATAGATATAAGGATATTTTTGGATTAAACATTTGCAACAAATTTGTTTGATTTTAAGCTTTTATTTCCATGAATCCCTTTCATAATTGTTAAAGGCAAATATAGGAACCCAATTATAATCATCATAGAATTTTATGCTAAACTCAAAAAATTATATAAATTTACAATAACAAAGAAACCTAACCATTATTCATTCATTCATTAAGTTAGGGTGGGCACCTAAAGTCCGAGCACTTTAGTTAGGTACTCATTGTACCATCCCTATTAAGTCCCTAATTTCCACTCGATCAGCTTGGTGTTCTCTATAAAGCCCAGTATTTTGCCCAGTGGAAACTTGAGAACCTTCGAGGCTCCCAATAGATCCTTGCGGAAATATTTCTGCTTGAGTACCTTCAGTTCCTCATATGTGCAGATTACATGTAGACTCGTTTCCTCCTGTAGTTCGCATCTCCTGTCACCACGCTTTGCTTACTCGATCTGTGTTGTATAGATACTTTTTCAGGGGACAGTGTCCACTTACCAGCCCAGTAATGGTTTTGGCTTCTTTCTTACTGCGCCTGAGTAGGTTGTCAGAGAATCTAGCATTCTCATTCCCTATTAGCGCTTTGGTATGCAGTTGACCTTCAGTCGACCTCAATTTCTTGTACTTTCTTTATCTAACCAGGTCCAGATCTCCCTCTTGCGGAATCCTTAGTAATCCCACATACGGGCTCTGGACCCATGATGCGTCTTTTAGAGCCCTCCTTGGCTAGTTCGTCGGCTATTACATTGCCCTTTATATCCTCATGTCCGGCATCCATATCAGAAACACCGTGTAGTCTTGTGCCATTGTATTGAGGGAAAAACCTAAACGTATTTTATGGAATAAATGTAAGCTGCTTGTTTTGATTATAGTTTAGTCTTGAGCCAAATTATGTTTCGATACGGTCATGTGTTTTAGTTTTGAGTTCCGTCCTAATGAGACATCCTATTTAATAATCCTTTTTCTGGACGTTTTTGACGGCTCTGTAGATTATGGGGATTTACTTTGAATTGCTAAGCAAACCTGTATGGTTACGCTTGATTAGGTTAAATTGGAATAACTAAAAGAGAAAATACGCTATTACCCTTGACTTTCTGTAGAAGATAAGTCTTTAATTAAAAAAAAAAAATAGTTCTCTATTTCAATTTTTCCGTACTTGCACAACAACAAAACCTGAAAAGCTTCACCATATACATTGCATTCTAAAAAACTAGTGTAATGCTATAAAAAGGGGCATTTTAAAATTAAATTAGCAGAATGGTAAAAGCAGTGTTGCCTTTCATGTGCGAGCCACCTGCCATGCTGTTTCCTGAAGCACTATGGACTCCTGGGCTTCTTCTATTTCAGAACTACCCCTTTGACCCACTAGATCCTAAAAGCTATTCCAATATCCTGAGATAATCTGTGCATACCTTTGGATGGTTCATCAAAACAATCCTCTTGCTTCTTGCTTGCGTCTAAAGCCGCCCATTTATACAGAATGAGATTCCTGCGATCCCCTTAGTTAGTTAGTTAGTTAGTTAGTTAGTTAGTTATGTAAGAGATAGCATCCACATGGTTGGATTAATTTTCCCAACCACTGAGAGTGCATCCAACAAGTTCAGGCCCTTAAGGTAGCTCAGTATTTTATTGAATTAGATTGTTTTCAGGTTTTCTAGAGAAGCGTCAACCTTTCCGAAGGTTACATACTTGATTCTTGTACCACCAGGGCAGTGGCAGAAGTATTGCTTCATTTTCTAAACATAGTCAGCATTCAGTCTCATCAGAGAGCCCGAGTTCCTATGCAAACCTTTCTGATTTTACAATGACCTGTAAAAACAGAGTTAAGTTCTAGCAGTACGTTCGTTTTGGCATGGCTAGGTAAAATACACTGCTTTGCGTGCACAAAGTCAGAACAGTTGTTCCAGTGCTGGAGCTCTGTTTAATTTGCTCAGAGTATGATCTGCTGATTAGCTACCGTAGGTGTTATGCCAATGGCAGGTTCTGGTTCCTGAAATGATTCCGCAGCACCCTTTTTGGCATAGATGTCTGCTTCCTCATTTTGAGCATTAATGCCTAGGTACCCAGATTAGGGATAGATTATTAGTCATCCCTAATGTGTTTAGAGTATGTTTACAGCTTCAGATCAGTTTTGAGTTGCATTTGTGTGCTTCACAGTGCTTTCAGCACCATTTGACTGTCTCTGAAGATTTTTACTGGTTTGCGTTCGTAATTTTTTATCAAAAATATCTCTCGCAAAGATCTCAATGGTATAGATTTCAGCCTGAAAGGATCGTTGTGGGTCATCCAATGTTGTAATTATATCTTTCCATAAATTTCCTAGTGTTTCGGTTATATTTGTGGTTTTCTTGGACCAAATTACTTACCTGCTTTCATACTTTTTTTTTGGACGGTTCTAGAACAGTTCTGGGCTTATGATTCTTTTTTACGAATTTCTCAGCTTTTTTTGTTTGCTTCGATTCCAAAATATTCAAGCACCTACTGTAAAGAGATTTGACTACAGTCTATCAGGCTATTCAACACCGAATACATTCCCAAACCCGTCTTGATTAGGAAATACATCATTTAAAAAAAAATGAAGTAAATCTGCATCTTTTATTTTTCTCAACTTTTCCTATCAAACCATATGTATAACAAGAACGTTTCCCTCTAAGTTTAAGAAATGTTCACATTACATCAAGATTTTAAAGCCGGAATTTGTGAATATTGATTTTGGATTTAAATTAAACTCGCATCAAGTTCTAAATCGTGCTTTTTGCTGTTATGCAATTATCCCAATCACGATAAATATAAAACTACTAAAAATATCATGTATTCTGATGTTTTCAATTACAGCTGTTCAGGTGTCTAAGCAAGGGGTTTCAAATTCTACTACATTATAATTTTCAATTTAAATTTTTATTCTTAATTAAAGCAAAAGTATTTTTGCAGTTATGCTGCAACTTTATTTATAATTCCTGTTATTGGAATACGTTAGTTCTCGACAGTGCATACCGACACAGCTCGATTTCAATTAATTGCAGTTCTCCAGGCGATACTGCAAAATTGAAATTTCCTTTGTTGGTATTACTAATTAAGCTTTTGTATTCTATCGCGAACCTCTTCTTTCGTTGTAAAAGTGCAGTTCAATGCTTTATATTTTCTTTTTAATGGAAGTCACATAACCAAGAGAACTAGATCTTTTATACCTTTTTAATGCAAAATTAAAAGTTTCGATTGTATTTCCTCCACGATTTTGACCTAGTTCCATGCGTTATCAGTTGAAAATTTTTCCAAATTAACATAGTCAACGACCAGCAAATACAAATATACCCATCGAATGGAAATTGCATGTAAAATCAGTATCGGCTCTGATATGTTGTACTATTTACGATTAAATATGACAGCAGCACGCGTGAGAGAGTCCTATATGAGCACTAAAACGGATACGTTTTCGCAATGACAAATAATCAATAATTTAGCCAAATCGCGAATTAGGGAATTTTCAATTAAAACTTCTCGCTAACGTTTCCCGCTTAACAGCGGAATTTACGGATGAAATTCGTTCGTTTTTTTTTTTTTGCATTTCGCGCAGGATTACATAGTTTTCAGTTGATAGCGGTGCGCGTGATGTTTGTATTTACTAATTGAAAGCGATTGAATGCATGTATTTCGTGCGTTTTTTTTTTTCGCAGATTCAGATATCTACGAGAACTTTCAGTTATACGGGAATTTAAGGTAAATTCTAATGAAAGCTATTACTACCTTCTCACGCTGATTTATTTAGCAGCAAGTTTTGACTCACGACAACTTGCCGGAACTTAACGCATAAAACGTAAGTTGAGCCAGGACGTAAATTAGAAAGACACTAATTAAATGCAGTTAAACGTAATGCTTTTAAGCTTGGGTATAGACATAGCTGTAATTGGACTGCAAATAGGGGTAGGAACTAGCCTGGATAAATTTTTTTTTTAATATAACGCTTTAATTAAAGTTGTAAAATCCAATATTTAAACGTTCTACTGTCATCTATTTTATTAATTTTCAATCATGAGTAGGCCCTTTCAAGTGCTAGATGGCATACAGGGTGAGAATTTCTGATTGTAACAGTTTAGAGGCCGCTCTGACATTAGAAAAATACGAATAGATAAAATCAAGGCTGTTGATTAAATTTGTGAGATTATTATCTCATTAAAAACACGTGAGATTTTTATTTATAAAAGGTTCGAAATGTGAAACCCTGAAAACAACATAAAACATAAATAACAAGGGATATAAATGTCTCAGGTATGTAAAATGAGTTCGTTTATATAAATTCATCATAGAAATATAAATACGTTTAATTTTCAATTTCAAAGTTCCCGCGTTTTTGAGATATTCATCTGTATGATTCCATGCTTACATGGCGGATAGATTGTTGTAAATATATAATATTCAAATTCTAATGTTTGATTTCGAGATGTAGGTATTTTTCTACTGATCACTTACCTTTGAAGGAAAATTATAAAGGGAAAATGTCCTGGGAGACTTGTCAAATCGAGAGTCTTCCGTAAACCCACACTATTGTACTCGTTGGCCCCAAACAATAATTCCATGAAGTCAACCCAGAATACATAAATGCGTAGTAAATTTAATATCGAAGAATAATTCAATATCCGAGACGGATTTGTAGTGACTAAATAACATTAATGCTTTTTGAAGCACATGCGCTCTTTACTTTGATCGCTCCCACGCTTGAATACTATCCACANTGATTTGGATTTATTAACTCGCATCAAGTTCTAATCAGTGCTTTTTGCTGTTATGCAATTATCCCAACACGATAAATATAAAAATACTAAAAATTCATATTTCTGATTTTTCCATTACGCTGTAGGTGTCAAGCAAGGTTTCAAATTCTACTAATTATAATTTTCAATTTAAATTTTTATTCTTATTAAACGCAAAAGTATTTTTGCAGTTATGCTGCAACTTTATTTATAATTCCTGTTTATTGGATACTTAGTTCTCGACAGTGAATACCGAACATCGATTTCAATAATGGCAGTTCTCCAGCGATGACTGCCGAAATTGAAAATTTCCTTGTTGGTATTACTAGTTAAGCTTTTGTATTCTATCGCGAACCTCTTCTTCATTGTAAAGTGCAGTTCAATGCTTTATATTTTCTTTTAATGGAAAGTCATAACCAAGAGAAACTATCGTTTATACCTTTTTAATGCAAAATTAAAAGTTTCGATTGTATTTCCTCCACGATTTTGACCTAGTTCCATGCGTTATCAGTTGAAATTTTTCCAAATTAACATAGTCAACGACCAGCAAATACAAATACCCATCGAATGGAAATTGCATGTAAAATTAGCATCGGCTCTGATATGTTGTACTATTTACGATTAAATATGACAGCAGCACGCGTGAGAGAGCCCTATATGAGCACTAAAACGGATACGTTTTCGCAATGACAAATAATCAATAATTTAGCCGAATCGCGAATTAGGGAATTTTCAATTAAAACTTCTCGCTAACGTTTCCCGCTTAACAGCGGAATTACGGATGAAATTCGTACGTTTTTCTTTTTTTTAGCATTTCGCGCAGGATTACATAGTTTTCAGTTGATATAGCGGCGCGCGTGAGTTTGTATTTACTAATTGAAAGCGATTGAATGCATGTATTTCGTGCGCGTTTTTTTTTTTTCTTCGGCAGATTCAGATATCTACGAGAACTTTCAGTTATACGGGAATTTAAGGTAAATCTAATGTAAAGCTATTAACTACCTACTCACGCTGATTGATTTAGTCAGCAAGTTTTGCCACTCACGACAAATTGCTCGGAACTTAACGCATAAAAGGTGAGTTGAGCCAGACTGGTAAATAGAAAGTAACTAATAAATGCAGGAAACGTAATGCTTTTAACTTGGGTATAGACATAGTGTAATGCTGCAAGGTAGGAACTAGCCTGGATAAATTTTTTTTTTAATATAACGCTTTAATTAAAGTTGTAAAATCCAATATTTAAACGTTCTACTGTCATCTATTTTATTAATTTTCAATCATGAGTAGGCCCTTTCAAGTGCTAGATGGCATACAGGGTGAGATTTCTGATTGTAACAGTTTAGAGGCCGCTCTGACATTAGAAAAATACGAATAGATAAAATCAAGGCTGTTGATTAAATTTGTGAGATTATTATCTCATTAAAAACACGTGAGATTTTTATTTATAAAAGGTTCGAAATGTGAAACCCTGAAAACAACATAAAACATAAATAACAAAGGATATAAATGTCTCAGGTATGTAAAATGAGTTCGTTTATATAAATTCATCATAGAAATATAAATACGTTTAATTTTCAATTTCAAAGTTCCCGCGTTTTTGAGATATTCATCTGTATGATTCCATGCTTACATGGCGGATAGATTGTTGTAAATATATAATATTCAAATTCTAATGTTTGATTTCGATATGTAGGTATTTTTCTACTGATCATCCTTACCTCTTGAAGGGAAAATTATAAAGGAAAATGTCCTTGGAGGACTTGTCAAATCGAGAGGTCTCCTAAACCCACGAGTTATTGTACTCGTTTGGCCCCAAACAATAATTCCATAAGTCAACCCAGAATACATAAATGCGTAATAAATTTAATATCAATTAATAATTCAATATCCGAGACGGATTTGAGTGAACTAATAACATAATAGGCTTTTTGAAGCACATGCGCTCTTTATTTGATCGTCCCACGCTGAAATTATATCACGGTAATTCAAAATTTACTGTGAGGGCTACAATTTTCACAATTAATAATCATATTTATTAAAAAAATTAAACAAAGATCGTGTTTCATTTATCATGTTATTGCAAACACAATCTCAATTGCCGTCACTATACACAGATACAAGTATCGCCGGCATACAAAAAAAAAATCCCTTCAAAGATATAATGTGGGAAATTATTAATTAATAACAAAAAAAATTAAAGGTCACATTATGCTACCATGCGGTGTACCTACACGACAGTATATGATTCAGACCTCACATTGCTATGCTTTACAATTATCTTTCTATCACTCAAAAAAGAGACAATCCATTGATTTAAAATACCAGGAACGCTAATTTGTTTAACTTTTTAGACACAAATGAGCATCTCATTGTGTCAAAAGCTCTTGCTAGATCAAATTAAATACAAACTACAAATCAAATGAGGTAAATATTTATGAATGTGACAATTTGTGGTTACATTTCTATTAAAAAATAATATAGTATAAAAAAAATATAAGACTAATTGCAAAGCATTCATTAGAAAATCCTGCTCCCCTTATATTTTAGGTGTGAATCCTCGCCGAGCGTCCGTGTGTGGCTAGGTTTGCAAGGGGTTCAACAACGATGACAGTTGCTGCTTTCGACTACTGAAAGCCAATGTTATTACAGGTCTGAAAGGGATGGGTGGTCTGGTTAACTGTACGGACTGAGAGAGACACCTCACAAAAACTAAATCCTAAGGTGGAAAATAGGCTGTGGGATGCGTGGTGATAGAAAACAGTCTACTAGTCAACTTAGGCACCTGGCGCACCCTGTATTAGCCTTTCTGCATGCGGTGACTCTGTGGAGGTGGATCTTTTCTTCCCTAGCTACTCGTGGGATCAACATAGGAGGAAGGACCTTTTAGCGGACCAGCACCCTCAATAAACAGAATCGGAGCAGGACCTCCAAAAGAAGCCTTCCATTCCAAAGTGAGAGTACCTCACAAGAAGGAACAAAGGCAGGAGCAACGATTGGAGCAGATTGGGGAACAGATGCATCCATCCCCTTCTCAAATTGCGCGTCGCCGCCGGCCTCTGATATCTACACTTCTGTGGAATGGATGGAAGGCCTGTGTAAAACACAAGAAGCAGGGGCACAATAGATCTTTTAGGTCGCAGTGTAGTATCACCCTTGCAATATATACATACATATACATACATAGGTGTAAATTCGCGCTTTGAAACGTGTCTATTGTACCTAGTTTCTTTTTTCTAATACTATTACGGCAAATTAAGAAGATACCGATCTACCAACGAAGAAACCAAAACAAGATAAATCGCGATGAAGTGCGTTCCTTTGAAGAGCTTTTTTTTAAGGAGCGTTTTTCAAGAGCTATTTTGATGAGCTTTTTTTGTGAGTTTTTTAATTAACTTTTTGGGGAACTTTTTTGGGGAGCTTTTTAATGAAGTTTTTTAGAGGTTTTCAATTGAAGATCTTCTTTGAGGAGCGTGTTTAGATCTTTTTTGAGGAGTTTTGGTGAGCTTTCGACAAGCTATTGTGATATTGGGCAGGTCATGAATAGCTTTTGAGGTACTTCTAGAATTGTGAGTATTAGTTTCGGGTGTTCAATTTTGGAATTTTCGATTGGAGTTTTGAACTTCTAAAACAGATCGAGTAGCCACGAAAAAGCTTTAGGAGTGTTCTCGCTTAAAAGGGCAACTATATAGTGCTCTATTTATCATAGTAAGCGTTCTTAATATTAATAAAAAAAAAATGGATAATACAGAGAATTATGTAGTGGTTAGTGATGCCCGTATATAACATATACATACTAATGTGCGTTATGAATCAGTTGTTTCTGTGAGAGTACATACATAATACGTATATCCTGATAACACCAACATAACTTCCATATAAATGACGAACAAAGGTCACACTCTTAGTGTTTGTGGAAGATCAATTAATAAGAAGAGAGAGTGGGTGTGCATACAAACCAAGTTCAACCACAAATTGTTAATTACCACGACTATTTGTTTATTTTGTAAAAAAAAGTCATAATATGTACATGGAACGAAGGTAATTGCGATGAAGACAAACAGCTGCAAAAGTTTGAGTTAAAAGAAAACATGTCTTTAAAGGTACAAGACATATTTCTCCAACGGAATTCAAAAATTCATAAATAAGATATGCCGCACATAAAACAGAATACAAAGGCACACAAAGTTTCGCATTTCTAGCAAGAAGCGTACTTGAATGTGGAAAATCGATCTTTCAATGAACTTTTTCGCACATTTCCAACGCTCAGCGCGCCGATGTTATTACACATTTAACACACTTCGCAAAGGTACGTCACAATTTTGATACGTTCCGCTGTAATTATTGAGAGATGGCGTCTCGGGTTTCCGCTAGTCGACGAACTAGCAGCTGTGTTCCGCTAGAAGAACGGATGCGACCGTAACAAATTGAAATTTGAACCGTTTTAACTGTAAATCAATTTCGCGAGGCCGCAAGCGACAAGCAACGGAATGGGAAAATCTATCGGCCGAATTAAATTTGTTTTATCAGAACTGAACGGGAAGGTCGTATCGACATGAGATAAATTGCATTTTAAGTTTATAACCGAAAGACATCAGAGCAGTTTGGAATCAATAGTATTGGCAGTTCGTAATGATTAATTGGTTTGATAGGTTGAACTTGAAGCTATGAAGGTGGATAAAATTGATTCACCAGGTTTAGGTTTATATTATTTTCAAGTGATGGAGATATGCAGCATTATAAAATACATCAGGCGCAATGGATAGAGTTTCCTTTACGTAATACATACTTTCTTCAAATGTATCATAATTTTCACATTTGGTTACTTGCTTGTTACTAGTAAAGTAATGTTAGTACAAACTTATTTTAAGTGTTGGCGCCACTTGTCATTGTTTTGTTTTTTATTACTAATATCAAATCTAAATTCAGATAGTTGGAAACACTGTACGTACGCCTCAAAAGCGCGTTGTCCGTTTCAAAAATTATTTTTAAACGATATTTATTTTGTGTAGAAAGACCATTTCTTCTGTGCATACGTTAAGCACGCATTTTGATTTTTGTTAATCATATAAATGCCTTTCAAATACTTTGCGGTTTTCATTGATAAACGTGCGATCATTATTTAGATAAATGCGAGAATAAACATTTGAAATACCTAAAAAAAATGTAGTATACAACGCCTGAGTTGGCAGAAATCGCAAATTGTATTATCACCAGCAAAATCAAGAAAAGCATATGAATTTGCCTATAAATGATTTTTGGAATTGCCTCAAGAACGTATCTAATATTGATAACTATACTAAAAACTTTCCGCTTGTATGCATTTAATGCAAAAGATAGGACGCAATATACACTATGAACATAATGATAAAGTCCCAGCTTAATATCAAACGTAATGTAGTGCAGTGTACTGAATGTACTAACTGAACTTGCAAAAATGAAATTAAAAAAAAGGAAATGAAAAATTAAATTATTAACTCAACGGAAAAAACTTTAACAGGACGCAAAAGAACAATTAAACTCGCAGTTACCCTCGCAAATTAAAACTTAAATCTAACCAGGACAAGTAAATTGTGGGTGAAAAAAATTTGACTTCCTTAAAAAGAAGAAAAAATGGAAAAGGATTAATAAAATAAAAAAAACAGAGTTTTGAAAGACGTTAAAAACAATCAAAAATTTTATTATATAAAAAAAAAGAAAAAAAAAATGTTAATTACAAATTTTTGCAGAAAGAAAAAACCCTGAACAGAGGGTCCTGGCTTAAATCAAAAACTGCAACTGATTCTAAATTACAATAAGACAATGCTATTTCCTAAATCAAAGCAAAAGATTAACTAGTTCAGGAAGATAATTCTTTTTTCAAATAAACTCCACGTGGTTTCAAATTAAAACAAACTAACATTAAACGTAGACAATTTCTAGTAAATAATAAAAATGGAAAACTAAATACAAACACAATGCTTCTATTCATCCAACCCGAGGTGATTAAAAATTAAAAACGAATCAGCAAAAATTAAAAACGAAAAACTAACTCTTTAAACTAAAATATCTTCCCGAACAAAAATAATAAATGATCTTATATCTATAATGTGTACACATCAATATAATAACAATTATTATTAAGCGAGTTCCTTGATGGACAGAATAAAATTCAATATAAGTGAAACAAATCTCTATATCAAAAGAAATAACAAAATGGCAGCAAACAATATAAAATTACATGTACTCACGCTCTCGTCTACCTAGGAACTGGTTGATGAATTCTACGGCAGCGTGCAACGCAGTTTTACAATTCACCGACAAAAATGAGCAAAAGCTAGACTAGCGAATGCTAGACATCTAAAAGAATGAAATTAAATTAAAAAAACTTAACACTAAATTAAATAAATTAAACAATTAACTCATTAACTAAAATTTATACAAAAATAAACATTAATTGTGGAAATTTCTCGGACAATGATTCAGCAGTTTTAAGCAAATCAGGCAACTTAAAATACAATCGCGACATGTGGGTGGGCTAAACTACAGCAGTAGATATTGAGAAATATACTAAAGTAATAAGTTTCTGTTAATTTTCTGAAACGACAAAGCAAAAGTGATAAATATATATCTACCAAACAATTCTTCAATTTACCAAAAAACGTACCTACATATAGTCAGTCACAAACCTCAACAAATATTCTTTGTAAAACACTGATGTAATTGAATGTTACTTATATTTTGTAGGTTACCGTTCAACCGGAAAGAAGAAGCACGTACTTTAAACAAGATCTGGTACCTGATGTTGCGTGCTCGTGCTACAAACAGAACGCACTCGGACCAAGACCAATCGGAAGCGTCCGTCACGCCTGTTACACAGGCACCGACTGTATATAACTTCGACCACGACGTCGGATCATTAAATGACGAGCTATCAGGAAGGAAACTTCGACCTCGCCGCTGAAGATGTTCACCGCAGTTGTGAACGAAACGTACGGAAGTAATTCCACTAGACCACGGCTCAACAGCCCGGTAAAACTTTTTACAGTAGATTCCGGCCGTGAAAGCCTACGCAACACTTTAATTTTGCGTTAGTTAGGTGAAGAAATATAAACAAGTGACTCATGTATGCAGTTTAAAGACTTAAATATATGCAAGTTCGAAGGAAATACGTTAGTATTTATATTTAAGTAGATAAGTATTCCCGATAAGAACTTAATGTATTTTTCATTTTAAGTTAAGTTAAAATGTCTTCTAGATTTATCTACATTAAATTTTTTGTGTGGGTATTATTAGTTAGCAATAAACCAGGTAATAAATTACTGCCAGCTGAACTAAACTGATTCAAAACTTTGTAAAATTAATACAAAAAAGGGGGAAACGGAGATTGGCTCCACCACTCAATATTGCCACGGGTCACCACTGACTAAAACTAAAATAATTAGCAAACTACATGTTTTTTTCATTTACTTTTTTAAATCTAAAAACTTGAATATTTTGTGTATAATTTTCTGAAAAAGTGCATGTTCATAGATTGTTAAATAAATTAGTTTTACGTTTTGTAATATAAATGGAAATATTAGAGCTTCAGTGTAATAATCTAGTAGGTAAAATAACGTGCGCTTCAACATCCTTTTTTCAGTTAAGGGTAGTTTCATACATTTCAGTTTGCTAGGTTTTGTCTCTAAACTGTTTAGAACTACTACAACTTGTAGTTCCGATACCTCTACAATAACACATGAAGAATTTCCATTTTTACTATAATAAGAGTTAATTTTTAAATTTTAAAGTGTTGTTTTAAATATAATGATTTGTTTAATTGTTTTATAACTTTACCTTTAACGTTTACACTTGAAGATGGCATGTAAGCCGAAACATTTTAGATAAGATAGTTTACATATATCCATCCAGATTGGAACACGAACTTTAGCATTATTTAACACACATATTTTAATTAATCAAAGTTGGACATTTGTTAAAATTAAACATATCAAAGTGTTTAAAATAACTAAACATGATCGTATTCACCACTAAAGGCCTATTTACATTCATGCACGTAAGATAATAAATATAATGCAGTTACTAACATTTTGTGGTCGGTTGTGTTTCTTAATTTGACGTAAGCAGATGGGTAATATTATGCAGTTTTAGTTTCTGTTTCCTTATGTGCTTTCATTATTATTTATTACGTACTTTAAGTGAATATGAATGGGATCTAACAGTCACATAACGTAGGGACTAAACCCGTATAATAACATTTAAAATTATTCTGAGAGTGACGTAGCTCGCTATAAATTACGGACTGCTCAACATCCGCAATATCATGTTACTTATTGTATCGTAATTCTGGGCTGTAAAACAACGAATCACTTCTTAGATATTGGGCTGAAAAACGACAACGTGTTAACGCAGTTATACTTAATGCTCGCTGCAAGAGCGAACACACGTCCACACTGATTACAATCGCTTTATATTACAGTTACATTCGCATTTGGCGTCTGGTGTGTACAAGTGTTAAGGGAAAAACTTAAAAGGAACCTTTAATTAGGATAAACACATAAATTTCTTTATAAAATAATAAAAACATAAACAATAAAAGAATAAAAAAGAATACGTATGCAGATATATAGATTTTGGGAACGATGGTTAGATAAATAATATTAATACTTTGTGTCATTCGCCATTTATCATTTTAAGTTCGCTTGTATTACAACTCAACATGATTGAGCCCTATTTTATACCCTCATCGGAAAATTAGGAATACATCGGTGAGAGATTGAAAACATAATACCCCCATCTTAATCGACCCCAGCTTTGGGAGGCGTTCAAAAAATTGAAGGAGCAATTAGGCCGTGAACGAACAGTTCTTTCACGCTAACGGTAAGGTTTTTCCTTTTTTTTTCCTTAAGCGAAGTTGTCGATATAGCTACGGAGAAAGAGAAGATAAAAACTAGAAGCACCGAAACGAGAGTCAATCTTGCAGTAGCTGATGGTATTGGAGGGTGTGAGGCGCATTTAGGGGTGGTAAAAGAAAAGCGAAATTGAAAGGATCTTTTATGAAATGGAGTGGAAAAAAAATGAGTAACAAGCGTAGTGGGAGACTTTTATGTTTTTTTTTTCGTTCTCTTTTAGTAAGGTATTTCTTATCGAAAGGGGAAAAGACAAAAATCCGAAATTAATTTAAGTAATTTCAATATCCCTGAAAATATCTCTTTTTTTTCTTGGATGGATGGTGAATGTAGATCTCATCTTACGCCGAGTCAATATGAAATAGTTAAAATTCTTTTTCTCTCCGATGTAATTTGTTTAATAAAATTTCGTGTTGATACGTCTTGGAAATATCTACTTCTGCATATATATTTTAAATTGGCATTTTAGTGCATTCAAGATTAGGAATTTCTATATACGAGTCGTCATTGACTATCTGCACCGACCGCATCGAGTTAGAATCTATTGCGAGTAACTGTTATGGCTCTATAAAACTTTATTTGATAGTTCTCATTCGTTTTATGGGTACTACAAGTGAAAATATCGCATTGTATATAATTGATAGCAGTACCGTAATTTTGCTTCTACAATATACTTTTTGCTATAAAAATGTTACGGCTGGAAAATGAAACACCTTTAGTGATTTGAAAAGGCTGTCTGATTTAATGCATTAGTGACTAATCAACGATGTTCTAGTTACTTTGTAAGTTTTTACTTATCTCATTAGATTTCAGAAACTTCGCTTTCTTGGTTACTTTAATTTTTTTTTATTGTGGGGAGCTGTCCAGGATGAAGTCTCCATAGACACTGCAGCCTCTTGGGCCTTTTTGTATTTATATATCCCATTTCTGTTATTCATTAAATTATACCAGGCATTCCAGGATCCTAGTACCCTGCACTAAACTGCGCAGGTCTCTGAGTGATTGATTGAAGTAATCCTCTGAGTTCATTTTCGGCTTGCCAAAAATTGCTTGTCTTCTGTTCTTCATCAGAGATTTGCGCTCACACAAAATGTGGTATGCGTTTTCTGTCATCTCATTACACAGTCTGCAGTTGGTATTTCCAGTGTTGATTCCAATTTCCTTTCAGTACACAGTATCCTGTTAGGAGACCTTTTATGTCGCGAAATGATTCCCACTGAGTTGTAGTAGTTCTCCAGTCTTCTGTTTGATGGTCCCTTCATCAAGGTCTTGCCATGAACTTGCCTATTAGTTTTTAGAAGAGGCTCTGAGCCTATATATGAAGCGAATGATTTCTTTTTTGCTAACTCATCGACTTTTTTGTTTCCTTCAATTGCTGAATGTCCGGGCACCTACAGCAAAGTGGCTTTATTGCAGTCTCTCAGGCTATTCAGTTCTCGAATATACTCCCAAAACAAGTCTTTCACTTCATGATATGTCACTTCCTTCGATAGCTTTATTTCTTCACTTTGGAGCTTCCAAGACCATCTAAGTTCCTCCTTCTCGTAAGTGCTATTGTGGCTGTGGAGTTTTGGAGAGACTGACATTTAGACTATCCTCTTCGATTGAAAGGTGCTAGGAAGATAGATTAAACATGGAGGAATCTGTTAAAAAAGCTTCCGGTAGGTAAATTTTGTCCAATAAGCGAGATATTAGAGTAGTTAAGACATCGAACAGGTCTAGATGTTTCGGTTTAGCGCCGTAGAGGGCGTTTTTGCGCATTATAGTAATAAGCGTGAAAAAATAAAAGTGTTTAATACGAGAGATGATCGTAATAGATGCCTCGGGACGAAAGAATAGTGTTATCTAGATTCTAAAAGGTACGTTTAAACAGCAGTTTTTGAGATAATTAGGGTTACTTATCGACCCATGCTAGCGGTTTCGTAGGGAATCCGTAGATGGCGCTACGGATAATTGAGAAATTGAAATGACGTTTACATACGGTTTATGATATGGATGGTTCCAGGACATAAGCAGATAAGTCATTATGATAAGCCATTATTTTATCACAAATAAGAGGCTATATTACAAAAGTTGCCCTATTGCCCTACTGTCCTACCAAAAATGATTTATTTTATATTATACCCAGGTTTATCATACTTGCTGACAGATACTGTCATTTTTCCTGTAAAATCACCAAAATGACTTAACTGCTTATGCCTAGGGATCATCCATATGTAGGTTATGGTATCGGTTTACAATTTACATGTAAAAATACTAATTTATTACAACAAAAAATATAGTACAAAAACCATACTCTTTCGTCCGATTACCGAAAGTCCAACAGTATCAAGCGCGAATACCCTTAAGCAAATGGAGCTCCCACTCAGAAACACACGTGTTGTTAGTGGCAATTAGTAGATATTTATTGGAGAGATTTCGGTAACAAATAATAACAATAGTTGCTATAATAGGGTTATTAAAGCGAAAACAGGTACTATTGCAAGTGCTTTTACAGATTTTATGCTATATTTTACACATAATTAATGACAGGTGGTGGTGGAGAATATGCGTATTTACAGGACTGGGCGCAAATAAAATATAAATATTTGAAATACGTATATGAAATATTTTTTCTTATGTGTTTTGTATCATGTATTTGAAATATATTTTTGAAGTATTTTGTGTATTTTGAAATACATAATTACTTTATTTACTATCATATAAGCCCCATGATGTCATCATAGTGCCTATATAGTTACCAGAACTTGAAAATAACGCATGCCAAAATGGCGGTAGTGAATTTATACGAACAGTGCTAATGGTATTAGTACTAGGGTTGCCACCCGTCCTCGTTTCGCGAGGATTGTCCTCGTTTCGCGAGGATTGTCCTCGTTTTGAGACTGTGTCCTCTTTTCAAAGAGAAATCTTCACAAGGGCTCATTTATGTAGAACCAAAAAGAAGGTGATTACATTAGGAATACGAATAGGATACACATAAAAAACGGTCTCAATACTGAATGAATGAGGAATGATTTATCATTTGGTTATGCCAGTAATTTAGTAACTTTAGCCTGATATCTTCTCTCCCCAAGTTTGTCCTCGCCGAACACATATAAAAGGTGGCAACTCCAATTACCACATCGTCCGAACGATATTTATTTAATAATATATGGTGTATTTGGCGCTGTGTGCCTCCCTAGGCTCACTTTAAACTTGAATAGTTTGGTTGTGGATGCATTTCGGTTTCGTATTTCGTTCGAGTTTCGATATGATGTGCGAAGAAACGAAGAAAAATACTATTTCAGAAAAGATTATTTTTATTTGTGGGGTTTATATACATTTTTAGAAGTGTTAAACAACCACTTTTTCATTTCCTTTTTAATAAACATAAAAAAGGAAATGAAAATGCTAATAAAGAGATATTTATTTTCTTTAAATAGGTACTTTGTTTATAGTATTATATTTTAAATACCTGAAATGAATGTATTTTATATTTGGTGCTTCAAATGCTAATAAGGATTATATTTTGTACTTTATATTTGAAATACATTTGGAATTTATTGTGCTCAGCCTTGCGTGTTTATAATAAGACAGCGTACATAACCTAAGAGTACAAGATGCTATCAATAAAATATTATACAATTTATAGAGCGTTCTGCATTTTGTATCGCGCTACGCTGTTGAATTTATCCTGGGTGAGGATGACAAGATGTCCTTCATTGTTCAGCTCACTTACGACTAGGTTCCACGTCAGAGGCGACAAAACCCCATCCTGCGAACATCCTCATTCGATCCGAGCCACCACTGTCTCTCCCATTGTTTCATTGATCCTTTTCTTCTTGGATGCTTTGGAGATTGATGCTGCGGAAGTATTGTCGGATGTTCTCTCTATGTTGAGGAATGTGCACAAGAATACTTCCTTGGTTTGTAGTACATGCTCGGCCCTCTGCACGGAGTGGTGCAAGGCTGCCCCTGTAGATTTTCCTGTGGTTACCATACCACATGATCCCTTATGTGCCTGTCTAACAATTTTTCAAGCGTCTCTAGCACAACTGATATTAGACTTATTGATACCAGAGACTTTGTTCCATCCTGGCCCGTTTTGTCAGGGTTTGGAATAAAAGCAACTCTCATCAGCTTCCAGGCTTGCATTGGTATGCGATACTTTCCCCGAATAACACATTAAGCTTCTGCAATAAAAGTTCCACGCCCTTTTGTAGCATAATTGGATAAATGAGTTTAATTGCCTATTTTACTTTTTCCACACTCACCACTTTCTTTGCTATCTGCCAGTGCTTCCTAGAAGCCTGCCTCGTAGGTTTCAGATCTGCTTTATTGTAGTCCTGCAGTGATGAATGGCTAATTCTAAAGCCCGGCCCATGTATCAAAGAAATACGGTTAAAGCAAGGCGAATACTTCCAAGGAAACATAACAGCTGCTTTATGTCCCTACTTGTGTACAAAGGAAGAACCTTTTTCACTAATTTAAAATCCGAAAAATATAACTTCCTTGTTTGGTGCTACATAAGTCCACAAAAATACGATATCGCTGAACAATAATCGACTTAAGCGTCTCATTAACAGGCACGTAATTTCTTTCGATGGGGGGTCATTATCGTAGCGTTAATCGAGCCACTGTGACCTTCCGGCACACAGGCACCACTCAGGGAGCAATATGGAGGGCTGTTAGCGCTAATTCTAATTCTTTCCTCGAGAAACTTTATCACGTTCGCCAGATAACGCAGTTTAGTAGCCATTAAAGACCCGAGTTTCGTCCCAGCATATTGTAGGCAAGTACTCAAGAAAAGATATTAGAAAAGAGAAACGGGAAAAAATATGAGGAAGAGGAATTGTGTCAAGGGAAGTTCGATACAATTCAGAGAAATAAAACACGGAAGAAAAGCACTATAAAACCATTCGTCCAAAATTGAGTTTATTCATTTTCTGCTTCACTCGACGATTCGCCTTTTGCGCTATCCCTAATCGGTCCTTGTGTTTATGTTTTCCGTCCATATTCTTTGCTTTCATTTTGTTTGCACAGATGAAACGATTTACATGGTATCTTATATACATGATTCATGATAGGGAAGTTATGATTGTTTCATTAATATTGTACAACTTTTAATGTCATCCTGATGACATAGTAATAGGAACTACAAAAGCCTGATTCAACAGTGATTTGAGCTTTCATTGGTATCTTTGACCAATAGGTTTTTGCTCAACCTCAACGTTGTGCAGTCCCGTACTTCTTGTCCAACTTTATAATTGCTTATGCGTGGGCAAAAGGTATACGAATATGCCTTTTGCTATTCCTACGATTTGGAAGGAACCATCAGATCATATTACCGATAATTATTTTTGTCTTACACATATATGTGGTATGGCTTTTAAATCCAAAAATATCCTAATATTCCATCTGCACTGAGACTAGTACCTCACAGTCCAGAATTTATTGTGATTAAACCTCCATAAAACATGACACTAAGCGACGATTAAAATGCTGATGACGAAGTAAATGAAGAAAGTTTTGCAGGCCATAATATGGATTTGAATCCAATATTTTAACCAGATTCGTTTTGTTGTATGCCGCAGCTTCTAAGTCAAGAAGACCTCAACGACCTCGTCCACGATTTAAAGTTGTCTAAGAAGTAAGCCAAACTTCTAGGTTCCATATTAAAAGACTAGAACCATCTTCAGTGTGGAACAAAGGTTGCTCTTTTTCGTAATCGCCATGCAGAACTTGAGAATCTCTTCTCTATGGAAGAAGGACTTGTATTTTGTAATGCCGTCAGTTCTGTTATGAAGACGTCTAGTCATGAATATAATACAGTGGCGTTTGTTCACTGATTCTTCCAAATTAAGCTTGAAAGCGGTACTGCTCCAGAATGGAAATAAGTTCCCCTCTACTTCTCTGGCTTATGCAAGTGATTTGAGAGAATCTTATGACGACACGAACCTTCTCCTGGAAAAAATTAAGTGTAACGACTTTAAGTGGAATATTTCTGGCGATTTGAAATTTGTTTTAGTTTTGCTGGGCATGCAACTTGGTTACACAAAGTATTGGTGTTTCCTGTGTAAATGGGGCAGCCGGGATAAGGAAAAATCATTATAAACAGAAAGAATGGCCAGAACAAACTTGACACCAGGAAATAAAAATGTCATTGGTACCTCACTTGTTGATCCTCAAAAATTTTATTTGCCTTCTTTGCACATTAAGCTTAGATTGATGAAAAACTTTGTCAAAGGTATGGATAAAACTAACAGTGGGTTTGCATATGCGAGGAATATGTTTCCTAATATCAGTGATGCAAAGGCAAGTATATTTGTGAGACCCCAGATCAAACAGCTACTTCGAGATGAAAAATTTGTTGAAGCTCTAAATGGAATAGAAAAGGCAGCATGGTTGCCTTTTAAGGAGATTTGCGACGGCTTCTTGGATAATCGAAAAGCCGAAAACCTCATATAAAGGCTTGGGTTGCAATAAGAGTCTAAAAATACACTTTCTCGACTCCCACTTGAACTTTTCCCCGAAAAGCTTTGGAGCAGTCAGTGACGAGCATTGAGAAAGATTTCACTAGGACATTCTAGTCACGGAAAAGAGATACCAATCCAAATGAAGCCCTGCTAAGTTTGCAGACTATTGCTGGACGCTAAAGAGAGATGTTTTTGATGCCACAGCCGAAAGTCATATACCAGCACATTTTCAAGTAAATATATCGCTTTGCACGTCATTTTTTCATGATTTATACACATATATTTATATACTTTCACAAAAATTCCTTTCTTTGTCACCCTGAAACCCTGCCTGATAGGAAAACTCTGAAAATAGATATGAAATAAGTGTAAAAAAGTACTACCAAGTTCACCCACTTTACCTCATGGGACAAAATAAATCTGAAATTTTGTTGACAGTGTAATTAATTGTTCAAAGTAGAATAAAATGTAATATTTGCGAGCTACAAACTTCTGCAAATCTTTATTTGGATCTCTCTCATTGTGGCATCACATCCTATCTCATGTTGGCTTCACTTTATCCTACGGAGAAAAGCGCACAAAACCCGTTTATAGGTATATATGGTCTAAGTATATATGTATTTGCAATGAAAGGATTATATATGGAAGATCTACAGCCGTGTGAATCGACAATGCAGGAGAACATCTTGGGTACTTTATAGTTTGAAGCCGTCCAACTTCCAAAGCAAATTTCGGCTAGAGCTGTTTGATATCTGAATACATATAACTTATTCGCCACTTTGTATTCAACATTGAAGATTCTGAAAAAATAGATACACAATAAAACGTTTGCTTTCGAAGAACACGATCGCTTTGTAGATAAGAGAACAGTTATTTCGCGAACGCAAACGCATTCATAGCGGCATTACATATTCCACAAATAAGGGAAGCAATAAAATCGCCCTACTATCAATATTCGAGATTATATGGAGTTTAAGAGCTTTAATGTTATTGTTATTGTTCGGTCGTAAGGATAAGACTAGGGCGGTTCGGAATAAAATTTCTATCGGTTGCTGTAATTGCTCTCTGAAGCCGCAATAAAAGTGAGAGATTTGTAGAAGCGGTATTGGTTATTCCGCCGTCTGGGAGCATTATTCTAATATATTGTTGTAGTCATCGAGTTAAACTTGATTTCCGCCCATGTATAATGTATCCTGACGTCTCTTGAATAATCAATTTTGACGTGAATTAAAATTTATATGGATTATATCTAATCGCTATATAATATTTAGCTAATAGACACTTGTCAAAACCAAGGAAATATACTACATGACACGGAAATTGTAACATTAAAAAGGGATGCGATGGTTTTAATCAAATTTGGAAGGAACTTTTAGCTATTCAAAGATTGATTAATTGTTTTAGTCACTGGGCGTAAATCAGGTTTTCTCATTATCCCCTTAACACCGTCCTCTGAAGCCTATTGTATTTTCCATACCTAGTGTATTTGTTTGCATAACCTGGTTAGACCCTTTTTCTAGTTTTAGAAACCTGTGTGGCGAACTTTTTTCCTGCAGCTCAGCCATGGGGTTGTTTGGTACCAACAATGGTTGCCTCTGCCGTTCCAATGCAACGCATTCAAGAACGACATGGTGGGCTCTCTTCTCCTCCTCGTTACGTAGTCTCCATATTCATCTTTAAAGACATCTATTCTATATAGGCACTTCCTTTAGGCTACCCTGTCCTGTCAACAGGCTTGTCACCGTTCTAAGTTGTACTCGATTGAGAGCCCGTACATCCTTAGCTAGTTGCCGAGATGGTTGCTTCATCATCCGTTTGCTATGCATCTGTCCTTCTACGCTGTTCCAGTGAATTTGGTGTTTTTTCTACGATTCATTCAATCGTACCGCAGCATTAGTTATTTCCGGACCCGGTTCTGGTCCTGTGAATATTATTTCAGAGCCCTTTCTTGCAAGCTTGCTGTACACCAAATTCACAAGGTCTGGGACTTCTTCCCAGTCCTGCTCCCAGAGCAAGGTTTTTGCCATGGTCTTCCCTTACTCCTTGGCAAATGCTGGAAGACAACTAAAGTCGTTCTATGGGCGTAAATATAATAACAACTGATAGCTGACCGATTTACAATAGACTTCGCGATTATGTGAACTAATCTTATTTTTTGGTTGTTACATATTTCAGCGTTTGATAATATAAAGCAGTATTCACATAATTGCGAGGCTACTGTATTATATTAGCGATCATAGGGAAATTATTTAGAGTAGGAACATTTCAATTATTATGGAATCCATGTAGTGTTTAGAATACGTAGCCTCGTGCAGCATCTTTAGGTGGAGTATGGGGTTAGGATGATTTGTAATTATTTACTTTTCATAAATAGTGTACACCAAGGTAACTTTGTTACGTCTGGCCAGGATTTGTAGGGTTTTCAGCCAATCCCAAGCTAGTTACGAGGTTATTTGATAAGATGTTAGTGTCCTTGGGGCGGCTAGGCTACCCTTGGGTTGTTTTTGCAACGCTCTACGGGTGTATGTTTCTATTGCTAGAATGTTCATTTGTCGCACGGTAGTATATTGCCACAATATCATATATATATTTTTTTAGAAGATAATTGATTAAAATTTCAAAGAGACTCGACAAAGATCAACACCATTTGGTCTAATTTTTATTAATAATGTGTTAGATCGCACCCATTGGTTCCACACCCTCTCACTCTTCCCGGCATTGACTCCAGTAGGTAGTCGATGTCCTCTTGGAGTATTTTGTCCCAAAAACCCCTTGCAACTGTTGCTGGAGAACGTCCAGTGTTTGTGGAGTATCAGCTTAGTTAGCTATACGCGTTCAATTAGGGAGTAAGCACTGGATGGTGCTAGCAAAATATTGATGCGAACTGATTTACACAAATTCTCACTATGTGGAGGCGGGCATCACACTACTGGAGAAGTGGATCTGCCACGTAACGCTGAGTGTTCATGGTAGCTCGAATTAACACCAACTCAGACCTACTTCCATATGGTAGAGAATTTCATATTATTTAACAAAAAAAAAGTTTTGCATTTGTGTTTGAAATGCAAACATTTGCAGTAAAGAGCACTGCTAAAGTTTGCATTCTCACAGTGGATTCAATATCACCTGATTTCTAGCATCAACCTTCAGCAATGGTGGATTAAACCTCTCTTGCCAATACTAACATGTCGTTAGTCTCAGGAATCAGATCTTCTTTTAAAGGTTTCTCTCTTATATTAAAGTCTCAAAACAATCCTTTAAAAACTCTCTCGAGCAAGATATTTGGAATGGGATAGTGACTAAGACCAAACAAAACTTCTTGAAGGCAATCAAACTTCAAAAGATAAAGCGAAAGACACAAGTAAAATTAAGAAAGCCTAGTGAGAGACAGTACCTAAGAAACAAACCGTAAAGAAGCACCAGGCATTGATCTCCTCTGAGGAAACTGATTGACTACCTTCAACATCTGATGAAAAGCCCGGTTTTCCCCCACAGTTTGCAAAACATTTGGAAACTTTTGAAAAATCATGTGCGTGGTTACAATATTTAATTTCTTTAATTTAATTTCTTTAATACAATAAAA
This sequence comes from Protaetia brevitarsis, assembly GCA_004143645.1. Lineage (NCBI taxonomy): Eukaryota > Metazoa > Arthropoda > Insecta > Coleoptera > Scarabaeidae > Protaetia > Protaetia brevitarsis. Next base: position 1,864,584 of record RXPK01000059.1, read on the forward strand.
GGATATTTGTCAATCATTTCAAGACCGCTGTACCATTGTTAGGAGAACTTGATTTTTGGAGCATCTTACTGTCTCAATAAAGCTTAGCGTCCAAGTTCTGCCCACTATTCCTAGATTTCGAAAACAGTTGACGTTAGCTTTAAAAGAATTATATGAATTTTTATCAGGATACTATAATGTAGTTAAAATTTAACGTTGTAGATGGCGCACTTTGGATAATTAAAAATAAATTTCAATTTAATGTTGTTAATGTTTTAAAACAATACAAGCGTAACTCGTTATTTAAATATCAAATAATGGTGCGTTTTATCAATTTAGAGGCTCTCAGATCATAGGTATGTACGTTGGAATCATAAATATTATATAAAACAAATTATTTTACTTAAAATACATATCAAAACTTGCCTGGCACTTTAATAAATGAGGTTAAAGGAAAATATTTGGTAAATATTTGGAAATCAGAGTCATCTATCCGTAAATGGCCAAGAAAACTATAATATTCAAATACGCATGTTATCGATATATGTAAAAATCCCTATAACAAATAGACCATTTTAGTATCGATTTTTACGACAACCTATGAATATTAAAATTCCTAAAATAAGTAAAACAATAGCGGTTCATACGAACTTAACCCCAAAATTAACGTATCATTAACATAAATGAAAAAATCTAATTTACCGATTAAAATTAAATTGAAACTAATGAATTATTTTCTCTTTTAGGTGGGATGCAAATATGGACAGTTCAAATACAGGTGTAGGCATTTAATTCTCTGGGTCAAGTTGGACGTTCGATTCGAGGGGCTTCAACATACATATGTCAAATCTTGGAATGGTATTCTACTCAAAAGCCTTCTCAGGAAATTTCAGAGGAAATTCTCGAAAGTTATTCAGATAATGATATGGATTTATTTTATTCCGATGATATATCGATACATTTTAGGTAAAGACCTTGTGGAATGGTATTTCGGAGTATGTGGCGTAAAAAATGTTATAGGAGGTCACGTAGAACCGTCGTCTCACGTGCCCACATGAAGAATGCTCACTTAAACTCAAATTACCAGTAATTTTTATCGCTATTGTTATCGCTGTCAGGTAAACCAACATCGAATTCAAATGGATAACCACAACTGACATTTAAAGACCGTTATTTATTCTAGATTGATACAGCAATTGTTTCCGAAAAAAATCCCGAAAAATGAATCTCTCGGAACAACATATAACAAAAATTAGAAAATACCAGATAAGCTTGAATCAACAAATAAAATAAAGTTCACATTGTACATAAGGCTATAATTATCATCTCTAGCTAATATGATCTATTTTTATAGTCAACAAATTCAAAATTTGCCTGTGGAGTAGGCAACCGAGTATACGCTTTAACTTAAAATTACTCCTTTATAAGACTTTGAAAATGACTGTAAATTATTTTCAATACACCTATTTTCATAGCAAGACATTTAATTGCTTTGATGTCCTGTTATTTAGTCTAAAAATGTTGATTAAAGGTAATTTTATAACATCAAATGAAAAATTTAGTGTAACCTTAAATGTTTCTTTATTATGTTAGTCTAAATGTGGCGAAGTGTGAATGTTCTAATATGATTGCAGCACAATAGTCGTCTCCTAAAGTTACCACTTTCAGTATAGTTAATGTGCGAGATACTTAATGAACACTGCTGTTCTTGAAGTACATCTACATTTATAATGATAAAATAGGATATTACTTTAGCAGTTTTAGAGCGGATGTCATTCGCGATGCGCCAAGTTTAATAATGGATAAACGAGAAAAGGAAATTTCCGCCTTATTAAAAGTTTTAAAAACTATGCAGACCTTGCAAATGGAGCGCTTTTACTCAAAATATAATTACAATACTATACTGGTACAAACATATTTCGCTGCATTACTAACTAAAACAAAATCTAACAATTCTTTAAAGTATTTCGGTCCCTAAATTTTCTTTTTTTCCCTGTTATAATGCAATCGGTTTTTAAAATTACACTTGACGCTAAATATTACGAATTTAATAAAAAATTCTTATTCTATTTTCTTAATTTCTTTTATTACCTCCGCACTCTGGTCTTAACCGTTCTCGTTTTTTCCATTAACTCTTTGCTCTTTCAGACGACGGAAAAACGCAAATTTGCAACATTATTCGGACCCTTAAATCAAAATTACGTTCGCTGCGATGTCGACTCGACTTTGGCGCAATCTTTTTCCGATTGCGGGAATTGCTTAGCCATCTCCACAGCTGAGAGAGGACCTGCTTTTATCGCGCGGGAGGACTAGTAATGCCTTTTTCCGGTGGAATCGTTCGCCGGTACGTTTTACGTCCCTTAAAGTAAATTACATTTAAATTTCATGTTATCGCGTATTCTTAAATAACGGTCGTTAACTATAAAACATGGGGTCGTGCATGAATACGTACGGTCTGGATTTGATACATCTGGCTTTTATGTCGTCCGGTAATTCTTTAGTGGTTTTCGTTTCTGTTAGTTGTTACGAAGATGTTATTAGAGGTATCCTACGCTAATGCTGTTACATGATCATGAGTTCGTAGATTCTTAGTCTTATAGCATCTTACTTAACTTTGTAGCTGAGTTAAATTTTCAATTAAGAAAACTCTTTAAAAAGTTTAATTTTACGTTGTTCCTTGCAAGTATCCTATCTGAATCTGAAATTCACATAGCAGATAATAGCAAACATGGAAAGAAAATACAGTAACAAAATTGAGAAGAGAATCTTTCAAATCGAATAGATAAACTATAAAATGGAGCACCAAATTCTCATGACGTGAAAAGAGAAACAGGAAGCGTATATGAATAAAAAAATATGATAAATAAAAATAATAATTTAATTACTATTTGTAGGCACATAAAACATCATTATTTTACTGCTTTATTTTATTGATACTGTCAAAATTATTTATTGTACATATTAAGCTCACAATAGTTACGAGGATCGATTGTATTATTTCATTGAAATTAAATCAAACGATTGGTGCATACCAATATCACAATTAATTTATAGTTTATTGTGAATGATTTATGTACATTCACAGTGTTGTAGTTTCAATAATGCGATAGAATTGTGTATTGTTTTATCTTCAAAACGTATTAGGCAAGAATTAATTTGTGCTAATATAAAGTGAAATAATTCATAATGCGTTTCTAAAATGAAAACCGGTCATGCAACACTCTTCGAGCTTTTAATTAATTTATACTTTAGTAATTAATTTTCTAATATGTATCTTTTGCTATACTTATTTATTTTCATTTGAATTTATTTCTTTTAAAGAGGGCAATTACAAATTTACGATGCTAAAAAAAAATAATAATCTGTACTTCCTGCTAATTTTTCTGCTTCAAAACTTGCCCTTGAGTACCATTCTTTACTACTATCAACGAAAATCGCAACAGATTTGTATTATCATCGTTAAAAACTCCTTACGGGGTTTCAAATACTGCGAGAAACCGTGAGTTCAAATCTCGGATCTTGTCAACTACAGGCAACCGTAAAGCAACAAAATGCTTAGGCTATATCTCCCCTGGAAAAAAAGTCTAAACCACTATTTAGGCACCACTCCGTCACGTCGGGCACCGATTTGGATATTAAGTTGGGGGCAAATTCAACAACATCTGCCATTATAAAACAACTTGTGTCACTGATGAACACATGTGTCACATAAGGCATAAATTAAGAAAAGAAGTGGGACCTAAAACTAAACCTTGCAGAACACCACATAAGCATGTCAACGGAACTTCTGTCGCTCTATCATACTTTCTTTCCCACTTTTAAAGTTAATTATGGCTTTTCTATCAGTTAGATGTGAATGAGGCCATCATAGCTAACCACAGTTCAGGTCAATCAAATTCAAAATAGCAAATGATCACTATATACAACGCTTCAGATAAATCAAAATACAGCCACAACAATATTCTGTTATCCACACTTCAGGAATCTGCTTAATGCAAGTGTATAAGTTATTGTATCATAAATAGCTAAATAATGTACTCCTCTGATATTTATCACTTCTCTTATACTTTGGGTTATTGACCAATAACTTTTCATTTTTTGGGTGGTAGGCGTTGACATGGAGTCTTCCGAAAAACTGCGGCCTCTTGGCTTTTTGAATTTAATCTCCTATTTCTTTTACCGATTAAACTATACCAACCATTCCAGGATCTTAGTACCCTGAACTAATCTGGTTGATCAAACTAATCCTCTGAGTTCATTTTTTGCTTGTTTTCTTGCGTTCAGAGCCTTGCATTCACATAGAACGTGTTACGCGTTCTCTGTCTTCTCTTTACACAGTCTGCAGTTGATATCTCCAGTGTTGATCCCCATACTCTGTACGTGTCCTTTCAGAGTACAGCAGTGAACTCTAAGTCTATATAACTGGAACGCCTCCTACCTATGGAAACATATTACAGGCGTCGAGGCCGAGAAAGATAGATGAACTAATGGATATCTGTCACTATTTGTCACATTTTAGGCAATAGAAATTATGTATGAGATGATATAAGAGCTTGAGGGCAATCTATCACTGTTTGTCACATAGAAAGTTATATATATTTATGATGGTTGCCTAATTTCAAATTTGCCTCAGTCCAATACTAGTATTTTGTAACCGTTCCAGTTATTTATACAGTTCAATAGTGTGTGGTGTCCTATTACGATGCGAAGATGATTCCTACTGAATTGCAGTAGTTCTTCAGCCTTCCTTTTTCATGGTCCCTTGATAAAGGTCTTGCCATGAGTTTGCCTGGTTGTATTGTGCCGATGGTATTTTTGTTTCTCTTTGACTCAATTTCTTACCTGCTCCCGTGCCGCGTCTTCACTCCTAGATCAAGTTCCGGGCCTATATATGAAGCAGATGATCCCTTTCTTGTTAACTCATCAGCTTTTTCGTTTCCTTCGATTGCTGAATGTCCGGACACCCACAGCAAAGTGACTTCATTGCTGTCTGTAAGGCTATTCAGTTCTGGAATACATTCTTGAGTGTATCTTGGGGTTCAATAGTTCCTTCAGTATCGCCTGGCTGTCGGTTACAATATAGATCCGCTTATTTTCATAAGACCTCTGATTAATTTCAGTTGTATAAAGTAATGTTGCGTGTGCCTCTGCTTGAAAAACCGTGGAATAACTTTTCATAATCAGTGCGTAGCCTTTTTTATGAACAGGAATAGTTTGATTGGGCTTTAACTTATTTGGACATGACCGTTTTGTAAAGATTCTCACAGATGTCCCTAGCATTCCAGAAAATATATATTTTTATTTATTTATTATATTATTTTTCTAAAACAAGTTTTTTTCTCATAAAAATGTCATTTTATTCATCATTTTCTTAATAGTTATATACAGCGATTTTAATATTATACTGTATGAAAATTACAAAAACGTTTTTGGAGTTTAGTTAATTTCATTAATTAATCATTAATGCACAACTATAATATTTATAAGTAGCAATTTAATTTTTTATATAAAATTACGCTATATGATATTATATTTTTTATATACAATTTTTACTTTATATTCAGTTAGCTAACTCCCAATTAAATCTAGTTTGATCTTAATTTGTCAAATAACCTCATCTATGCATATTCTTTAAAAAAAATTATCTTTGTATATATATTTACGAGCAACTAAATCAACTCACTCACTAAGCGTGCTTACAAATAAGATTTTAAAAAAAGGCTTGACAAATTTATTAAAGACATGCATCACTTAAAAGCCTGAAATTTCAGCCTTAAGGTAACATCATAGTCATTAAAACTGATCGCATATTTTTTTAATTGAGTAATTAAACAGAAGTATAGGGAAATGTACAGAGTGTAGTATACACTACTTACAGGGGTGCTATGAAATGGAAATGTTGTGCGCGGGGACGATATTGGCGGATAAAGTGGGTGTTTCAAGTTAAAAAAATAAAAAAAAATAATAGCCGGATCGCAAAGATTGTTTACGCTTAGGGCGGCGAAAGCGTATTTATCTATTTCGGTAGACGCGGCGTGCGTTATTTCGGGTATATTACCAGTAGATTTGCGTTTAAGAGACTTAAATGTCGTATGGACGAGAATAAAATAGGGTTTCAGGGTTGAGTTACGGCAACTAGAATTAAATTAGAAAGGTGAGTACACTTCTCACAGGAAAAATCGGGACACCAACAATCGTGAATTTTAAAATTTCTTGGGTGTAAATGCAGCTTTCAGAGGTTATATGCACTTATCAAAGTCATAAACCACTTTTTTGTGTGTATTATTGCGATCAAACGAAAAGACTAAAAATTTAAACAGAAATATAAATATATAAAGAGAAAAAGGTTTATACATTAAATAAACACATTGGAATTTCGGTGGCGGTGTTTCCTTAGAAATACCGAATACGGAAATATTAATGCAAAAAAAATACATAAGAACTAAAAGGCCTCTTGAATAGACGGCACCATTTAGAAATACACATATGTATTTAACTTGTTTGATGTTATGTAGAAATAATTATTTTTTTAAGAAAACATATACCGATGGGATTTTAAAATTATATTACCTATTACTATGATGTTAGTTACTTAGTTTGATTTATCCCCGCAAGTAATACTTTAACAATAGACAATATGTCAATCAGCCTCCTGAGTTTTTGAATAATGTGATTTTCACATTGATTAATTACACTATATTGATGTATTTATTATTGTCGTTTTTTTAGTATTCTTAAATATTGTATTACTACAAAATATTTTTTTATGTATTAAAAAATTACCAAAAACAGTTTAAAATTATTTACAAAATTTTTAAAGCAATTAATTTCGCAAAGAAATTATTCATTTTATTAACCCTCCGTTTATTGTATTTTCAAGAAATATATCTTAACTATCGCCTGTGTAATCCAATGTCGTTCTATTTTATTGAAATATAGCTAACACTTTTGGTTTGTAACACAGCTTCGGACAGTAGCAACGAAAAAGTATTAAATGTATCAAATTCAACAATAAATATTTTAGCACTAACTGAGATTGACGAACAATATGCTTTCTTACAATGTTTGTTATGTATTATAAATCCAATAATATCTAAATAATTGTTAATAAACCTGCGCTACAGACAGACAGTTTGTAAAGAGACCCAGTGTTGGGCATATTTCAAGAAAATAGATCAACGACGTCAGATTACACAGGCGACAGCTAAGATATATTTCCGGAAAATACAATAAACGGAGGGTTCATAAAATAAATAATTTCTTTGCGAACTTAATTGCTTTATTTAAAAATTTTATAAACAATCTTAAACCTGGTTTTGGTAATTTTTTATAGATAGAAGAAAACTTTATAATAATACAAAATTTAAGAATATTAAACAACAATAGTAATTAATACATCAATAATAGTGTAGTCAATAAATATGTGAAAATCACATTATCCCAAAACTGAGAAGGCTGACTGACATTATCTATTGCTAAACTAATACTCGGGAGCATAAATCCAAGTAAGTAACTAATATCAAAGCAGCACTAACAAGTAACATAATTTTAAATAATAAAATTCCATCACCACGTTTTCTTAAAAAAGAATTATATCTACATAACATCAAACAAGTTAAATACATATATATTTGTAAATAAAGCCGTCTATTCAAGAGTTCTTTTTGTTATATATTTTTTTTTCATTGGTATTTCTAAAGGAAACGCCGCCACTGAAACTCCGATTTGTGTTTGACCTTTTTCTCTCTATATATTTTTCTCTTTAAATTTCTAGTTGTTACCTTTGATCGCAGTAATATACATAATTAAGTGATTTAAGGCTATGATAAGTGAATACGTCCTCCGAAAGTGGCATTTACAATCAAGAAATTTTAAAATTCTGAATTGCTGGTGTCCCGATTTTTCCTGTGAGAAGTGTACATATTATATTATTCGATCAATAAATAAATAAATAAATTTCTTTTTCCAAATTCTCATTTTTTCCCTGCATTTTGAGGTAAATTACATTATTTTTAAAGTTGGTGGGTCAATTTAAAGCTAAAGTTTCAGGCTTTACAATGATATTATGTTTTTCACGATCATTTCAATTTACTTTGAAAGGAACGTGTGTGTATCGATGCTTTAGGATTGAGTCGATTTAGTGGTTTGCAGTGTATTTTATTTTATAGCTTTAATTATAAAGTATATGCGTTCTCATTACATCTAACCTGAGGATGTTATTGTTTAAAATCAAAAAACCGATCCCTGATTTGTGAAATATAGAATTTTGTAAAAGAAATTCGAAGCTTTAATTTTCACAATGTATGAAGTGAAATATTCCACTATCCTTTCCATATTTCATCTTATATTATGTCGAAATGACAATATCTTCGGTCAGTCTTCAGCTACTTTCTTGGCACTTTTACTTAATCCAAACAAATTGACCCGACGACTTCCCTAAAGAATTATCTCCTTTCAAGACCTTCCAAATCTCGCCGGCAGATGACGTCCACAAGAGTTAATAACCACCACTTTCTTCGGGAGACAGCTCTATTCATTGCTCGTCTAGGAGATATATTACTCTTTCACGCGAAATGCCGACGGAGAGACGTCAAGAAAAAGCGGATATTCCGAAAAGTGCGCGGACACACTGGGATTATAAATAAGAGTATCACTCCTCGGGGGGACGGGGTGTGTCTCATTCTCCGGATAATGACGGTCGAGAGTGCAATAGTACGTGAGGCACGTCGCCAGATCTCGCTGACGATTGTCTGAGGCCAATTTACGCGATTCTCTGGGAACAGAGGAGACGAAACTTACTGTGATATATGCTCGAGTAAGCGAGGTGGAATTTTAATTTGGTAGGAGCTTTCTGCTCGGAATTGCGACGTTACAATGCACTTTTTTGTTTTGGAGAAAGTAGGTTAAGAATTGTCTGTGGATTTATTTGACAATCTAAAACTTCAAGTTTCAATGGTTGCCAATATTCCTTCCTTTTAAAAATTAGAAACGAGTTCTTGGTTTCTTAATTTAAATTAGTTAATAACGTGGCTTCTTTTTATTGCAACTGGGCTCGGCAACTTGGCTAAAGCCGCTCATGGAAAAACATAGGGATTAAGACCAAATACGATGTAATGGACATATAATCATAATGATCAAACCTTTGATCACTTATGCATTTCTGCTATGGTGGACAAGAATGCATCAACAGACTGCTGTATCCGCACTTAGCAAGATGAAGAAGCTTGCGTATTTAGGAATAACAGGCACAATGAGGACTACTCCTACAGTAGCAGAGAAATGCCTACTAGACTTTCTTCCTCTCGATTTGGACATAGTGAGGCAGGCAAGAATCAGTCATCTTACATCTCACATTAATATTTTCCATTATGTGGAAGGCAACCTTTTAGGGTGCAGATCAGATTACATGATTTCAACATATCTATTTAATAGAAAATTCAAGGCGGAAATCACACATCGCATAAATTAGTAAGGTGAGAAACAGAATGATCACCTTTCTCCTAGGAAAATATGAATCAAGACTGGTTTGGGAATGTATTTGAGGACTGAATAGCTTGACAAACCGCAATAAGGTCACTTTGCTGTTAGTGCGCGAGCACTCGGTAATCGAAGCAAACGAAACCGCCGATGAGTTAGCAAGGAAGGATCATCGATTTAATATATAGGCCCAGAATCTGTTCTAGAAGTGTCCAAAAAACACAGCACGAGACGAGGTAAGAAGGTGGGACAAAGAAAAGCACCCATAACACTGAGATAAAACAACCAGGCCAATTCATGGAAACATCTTAGAAGAAGACTGAATAGCTACTGCAGCTTAGTAAGAATCACCTTCGCACCGTAACAAGTCTCCTTACAGGCCAGTGTGCACTGAAAGGACACTCATAGAAAACTGAGTTCGACATTGGAGATACCAACTGCAGACTGTAGAGAGACTGCTTACCACATTCTGTGTGAATTCGAAGCTCTGGCGCAATTTTTGGCAAGCTTAAAGTGAACCCAAAGGATCAACCAGTCGTATAGATAGACGTATATATATTAGTACAGGGTACCAGGACATTGGAATGGCTGATGTAATTTAATGAGCAAAAGAAATGAAAAATTAATTACAAAAAGCTAAAAGGCTGCAATGTTTCCACAGAGACATCAGACCAGGTGGTTTCCACAAACAAAATGTATTTTTTTACAGTTTTTGATGGTATTATTCCTACGCAACAGAGCACTCGCACTTATATGAGTTAGAAAAGGGGTTTTTTTTTCAAAAGATTTCCGAAACTTTTCATATGACGTTGCAAAGTTGAAGCAATTGTTCCGCATTTGCTAGCTGCCTTTCGTAGTGATAATTTCTGACATTTATATTAGTGGTAAGCAATATTTTTAGCATATTCGTGCCACTCTAGGTAGACAAATAAAAATTCAAGTTTCTGGTAACTAAGGAAACGAAAACTAACAAATCATGTGCTTTTGAACACAGAAAATTACTTAAAATCCGAATAGGCCAAAACATACAACATGATCCATTTAAAATTTTCTTTTTCTTTGTTTTATCACATTTCCGGTAAAACCGAAAGTGATAAACATTTATAAGGTAGGTTATATAATTAAAAAAAAATGATTCAAATAATGTATTTAAAATTTTATTAAAAAAATATTTGTAAATAGAAAAAAGTTATGCACAGAGACCTATCGGCTTGGACATCCGGTATATTGTAGTGGAATTATAGGTGCTTGCGTAATTATAAAGTGCTATATAGTTAAGATTTGTTAATATTGCAAAGATAATGACAGACAATAATCATATATCAAGGAAAGGTATCGTCGAACCTTCAGTTCGTTGCACATAATAATAAAATTGCTTATTAAGATTTATTCGAAAGAAAAGTTTCAAATTACTACGAATTTACAGGTTTTTTTTGTTTATGAGATTAGTATTTTTAAAGGAAAAGAAGTTTGAAAATGTATATTTTTGAAATTTTCTTATATAAATTCTACAACTGTTCCGCCCAATAAAGAATTAGAGATTCTGTTTTGGGCCAATAAAAAAATAGTTAACGGTTTAGCGATTGCACAATTTGTGTCAGTTAATGTATCAAATTCTCCACTGTGACATTGTGTTTGACTATTTTTAGAAAAATATCATCCCTAAAATCTAGATTTGTTGGAAAAATATTCTATATTCATAACGTCATCAATAGGTGGTAAATTTTGGTCCGTAGCTATATCAAATACAAGACCTAATGTAACTTGTCTGTGTAAATGATTTGTATAAAACTTATAACAACAGTAGTCTTATGAAATTTACTTTAGCATTTTTTGCAGACTTGTTAACACTTAATAATTGCTCAATGTGTTGTAATAACACGCAATTATTAAATAATCATACTAAATGTCACTAAAAAACTAACCAAAACCATAAAATGATATGACACTAGGCTAATCCAAAAATCGTCGCTTTTTATTGACCAAAACTTGTGACGTCTTAGGACTTAATTTGAGATTTATCATTTTTTGAAATGGTTTTACTCACAAATATGAAACCCAAATGTTGAATTGTTTTAGGCATTCATTATCGTATAGCACAAAAAATGAAGTACATTAAGTCGTTTTTTGTATAAATTGTTGGAGGACCCGACCCTATTATAGCATTGGTATTAGAATAGAACTAGGAAACGTAACATCAACAATGTAACAAAGGAAAAATATAAAACATGGTACCAGCAAAGAAAATACTTTTATTTTATTTATTTAAACAACTAAATTAATAAAAATGATATTACATGGCGACCCTGCTAAACCTGTGATTTTTGTCTAGTTTTCAGTGAAAATTAGAAATGTAAAGTCTTGTTCAACGTCTTAGAAATTGGAGGCATTCTTTGCGTGGAGACTGTCCTCGTAGTATTAAACGGCCCATAAGTGGTGCGTTTTATCGTACTGCAAGTTGTACGGTTGGTTGCACAAACAATTATAACGTTCATTGTAAAAGCGCTTTGTCCACATACGCAACGACATGGGCATCGATCAGTTGTACAAATCATAATAAAACAGACACACTTTTACCGCCATGGTACCTAGAATTTCGAAAATAGTAACAGTTGCTGCTTACAGAATGAAAAAAGAAAAGAAAATGGTGCAAAAAATGGTAATTGCAACACCGGTGCCGCGCCGTATCTATGCAAATAGATATTCTAGGTTGGTTCACCCCAAAATCCCATTAAATTTACATGGAGGGTCTAAATTTGCTTCACTTCCGGTTTTCCGAATGTCTATCACTATGCTATACGACGGGGTTCCCTCGGGTCTCCAACTCTAAACACGGGGGCATAAGGACCACCCTCATGCTAACACGACTCCTAAAACAGCTTAAATAGCTCTTGCAACAGTTCTTGGAACAGCTTAAACAGCTCCTGGAACAGATTGCAAACCCTCTGGAACCGCTTAAACAGTTCTTGTAACAGCTTAAGCAACTCCTGGAACAGCTTAAACAGATCCTGGAAGAAGATTAAGCAACTCCTATAATAGCGGGAGCTATTGACGCTGTTTAAGCTATTCCAGGGACTATTAAACTGTTCCAGGAGCTGTTTAAGCTGCTCCAACGGTTGTTCAAGCTATCCAGGAACTGTTTAAGCTGTCCCAGGGGTTATAATTATAATAGATGTCATAGATCTCTGACATCATCATTGATACCCCATGAGGGTCGTCCTTACGGACCCCCGTGTTTGAAGTTGGAGACCTGAGCGTGCTCCTTCCCCTCTCCTCCCATAAAGTCGTACAGCATAGGGCTACTTGTTGAGGATCCTCAGCCGCTCTAGCTCTCTAGAGTAGAGTAGAAATTGCAAGAAGCCAGAAATTTATCACAATTGCTCTCAGAATGCAAAGCAATGAAGCGCAAAGTGTAGTTAGTCTATTTCTCGATGACGACGATATTAGATGACTTTAGGGGAATATATAATGAACTAAAGGTATTTAAAATGGTCAAAGCAGTGAAAAACAATCCATAAATTGTAGTGAACTGATGAAATAAAAAATAGATTGATCAGCGCCTTCTGGCGATGCATTCGAAAACAAAATATAGAATATGGGTCACAACGAATCTGTAACGACAAAGGAACGTACTCGGAAACAAACGCCTACCGTATTCGATTTACAAGCATAAAGAAATAAAAATTCACGACCTCCATAAAAATTGCATCCAACATTCTTCTGCAAGGCATCTCTTTATCAAACTACTAAATTCACACCCGTCACAGAGAGACCGGATTTTCGCTCCGGCTGGAGGAAATAAAATACAAATTCGCAAGCAATTATTGACCAATTTTGCACGTCGTTATTCTGCGGGACTAAATCGCAGATTTGCGATTCCGGTTAATGAGAAACTTCGACGGAATACTGGAACAACGGCGATGCAGTTTTCCGGGATTGATGCGCCTTGTTTATCTGGCGGCCAAGAGACGTGATACTTTTACATTTGGCCTATCTCGTGTCGGAAAGGAGAAACGATCTGGCCGGTGAGGCGATGTGAGACGTGACTTTAACGGAGGCGCCGATATTGAAACAAAGCGCTTTTTTAAGAGATCCGCTTAGTTTACGATCAACGTCTACGGATAAAAGGTTCATATAGTTTACCTAGCCCGTCGCCTGCGTTACGGTCTCGGCGTGTTATTGAAAATGTAAAAGAAATAGTAAGAGAGATAACGAAGTCAAATCGTAGATTTCCATTTTCTCACAATCTCCTTGGCATTTTCGCAATAAAATTCAGTGATGCCTCTATACGTACATTTTTATTCGTATACTTGTCTTTTGCTTGCATACTGAATTATAGTGGTATTAAATTTACATAATATGTAAAGTACCAGTACAATAATACAAAGTCATAAAGTAATAAAACTTTTTGCTATAAAACAAGTTTACATATGCACAGCTGTAGCTGAACGAGAAAGCTAACAGGGTATCCTCATGAACTATAAATCGCAAATTCAAATAAAACTTTGATCCCGCGGAACGCTGCCCAAGTTTATCGAAGAAACGAAAAGTCGCCTATTGCACTTTTTTGTGACAAGAAAAAAGCATTTGACTGTGTTAGCATGATTATTCTCCTACAGAAACTATAATTATATGGTATTAGAGGCAAGATTGCTGGATGGTTTGAATTCATATCTGGCCAATAGAACACAATTCGTACGAGTGCGCGTTTTAATGATCTTTCGTCATGGCTTGCCATTAATACCGGTGTGATAAAGGGTTCAGTACTTGCGTCCTGTTGCTCTTTAACTTGTACATTAATGATATGCCATTTTATTGCAGAACTTTTACAGCAAAACACCATTATGAGACCTAGATAAAAAAATTTCAAGCAAAGTTATATTTATTTCAGTGCTTACAGTCAAAACTCTTTAAGACTACCCTAATAAAACTGTACTAATGCCGAAATCTAATCTCGGCTAATGGTTTGAGAGCTTTAGAGAGTGCAATTTGACTTTGAAGTATGGACCAAATGTCATCCGGTAGATCGTTGATATACAGGAGAAAAGAGTCTCGTGGCCAAAGCTACCCGAGCCTTTCGGAACACTGGCTGTACTACATTTGCCAAGCGGACATGATCTGAGCCCCGACTTACTCACTAGCTGCCCTACGACACTGCTTTCTATCAGACAGATAAGAAATAAAATCAAAACAATCAAAAAGAAGTATGAATTTCTTCCTTGAGCTTTATAGATAACAGTGTTGGTGATGCTGATGATAAGCAACTTATTATGTAGTCTCAAAACTGAGACGGTAAACGAAGCATATGTTAGTAAAAAGGCGAGTTAGGTGTTGTAAGATGGTGTAATTATAAGGGACATATGGACGAACCATATGCCCCTTATAAATACATAATTCAAAAATGGTGAACTTGTATGAGAACATGAGATTACTATTAATGCGGCGTTTTTATTGGAATTAATTGCTAACTGGAAACCAAATACGTCTTTGACTAAAAACAATTAATTAAACAAGAAACAAGCTGATGACTTTAAATTAATTAGAGATTAGAATGTGGGAAAAAGCTAACATAGTTTGAGTTTGTACTCTGTATTGCAAATTTTCGACAACTAGATATTGTTGTCCTTCTCACAAAGACTAAAATGTGAGAACAATGATATAAACAAAAGTAAGATAAATACAATAATATAATACATTTACGAATCAGTAATTATAAAATTCCTATCATTAATGAGTCGAGAATTTATACACAAGTTTGACAGCGAGTGCGTCAAATATACAAAAAATCTGGGAAGTTACGCAAAAAAGTCTAGGAGTAGAAAAATAACAAAAAATAGCGTATACATTGAGGGAATTGAAGGCAACTACATATAATGCTATTCAAAGTAAAAGAAACGAGAGTAACAACAATATTATAAAATTTAAACTTAAAAAGAATGGTATCAACAGCTAAATAAATCATCCAAATGTAACTAAGTCTTTCAGTATTTCTTTTCAAGTTAATGGAATTAAAATGGTTGTTTATGAACCACATTTCTAGAAATAAACGTTTCAAGAGAATGAATTCTGATGATTAAATTCTCGCTTAGTAAAAATTAAATAATGATTAAATGTTACACAATGACAACTCAGGGAAGTTGAAACGGATTTATTTATTATACATCTGTTATGTGTAACAAGTCTATTCTTTAGTTTTGAGGTGTTTTATCTATGTAGGAAGAAGAAAAATCTTAAATGGTATAAATATACAACATTAGATCTGTCTGGTAGGATTTACCTTGTTTTTCAGTCTGATGAAGGTTGATTAATTTGTCTAGTAGTAGATGTAACTATTTTTAAGTTTGGTTACCACATAAATAAACTTTCCTATACCAATCCAGAGCGATTTTGTAATAAAGTATCTAGAAAAAAGGAGATAGTTATTATTTTCTTGTTCAACAGCGAAGCGAAGTTGATTAAAATTGTATAAAGATATTGAGAGGACGTATAATCAATTTTGTGGCAGGGTTACCCATAAATAAAGGCAAAAAACAAAAGTCAACGGAATCCCGAACAAAATAAAGTACAGTGTTCATAATTACTTATGGACTCCCATAGGCCAGAAATAATTTGGGAGTAGTACTATCAAAAGAGAAGTAAGCCTAGTTAAACAAAAAAGTGACTATGTCTAAAAACGTCGATTTTGGGAGGGTACATTACTCAGAGATTAGATTGAGATTGTCAGCAAGAATATCAGCCTCTAAATAAGAAGAAAGAATGCAGAAAAGTAACGGAAAATTATGTGCACCCAGATGAAAAGCGGTCTTCTACAATAAAGATGTATATGATTTGAAGAACTTAACTTCTCTCTCACTAACAATATTATAATTGAATAACTCCTGTTTGAATTGTGTAAATAATAGAATTAATAAAGTGTAATGTCCTTTCATTCACGTTTGATTTGAATAAACAAGTTATAAATTATTCAAATAAACTGAATGTTTGCATGGACATTTGCATTTTATTAATTCTATAATAAATTATTATTATATGATCTAAATTTTTGTTGATAAATATTCATAGCCAAATAACGAATAAACTAACTAACTTATTATGTCCTTTAAGTAATTACTAAGGGAAATATAATTTTGCTGCTTTACAAATCTTTTACTTGTCTCGTGAAGGCGAGAAATGTAAAAATTTAATAATTAATAAAACTGTCATTGGTCGAGTTTATCTTTTCTATTCAAATTAATCTTTCTTTTTTCGTTTAAATTTAATCCTCTCAAAAATATCGAAGCACTGGCATAAGGATAAGCGAGCGACATTAAGAATGATCCTGCGAACACATGGCACAATACACTAAGAACACCCCTTAAAATTTGCATCGCACCAACAGTGAGATAGAGTTGTCCCATTACGTATCCCATCTGCAATTATAAGGGCGCCCTGGACGACCGGTGTAGGAGGTGGCGTGGCAGTGTTCGAATTGTCGGGATGCAATTCTAAAGTCTACACTTTCATCAAATTACGACGGAGTCTTCGGTCGGTGAGATGGTGAAGGCGCCGGCCGCCTCGAAGAAATTACAAAGCCCGGCGCGTAGCGACCCGCCTACGATACGACGGAGTCGCTTGCTAAGTAATATATTCAATAAACGGGATAGTGGGAAATATGTTAGCACCGAAGATATAGTGTTTAATGACCTAACTTACTTGCTATGAAAGTCGTCTGTAGATAGCGCCATGGGAGAGCGGAGAGTTTAGGTAATTAATTCACTGTACGAGAGATTGCCTTTAAGCATTGCTTGTAGTACACAAAATAATGTAAAAAGTCAAAAAATACATAATAATTTGATCATGAGTGATTTAGTGAAAACTGAAGTTCCACTAATCCAAGTGTCACTCACTACATTTAGATAAGCGCTCCTGAAATATGAAAATGAAAACTACAACGGAAGATATTGGATATATTAAGAATGCTAAGATTCCTACGCATCTGAGTGTGGAGATCAAAACAAGAAAAAAAAACGGCAAGTATTGTAAAAACTGTAGAGAAGGCATATTTTTTGGGTGAATATAGATATATTCTCCTCTTTCAGTAAAATGAAAATACGTGTTCTAAAGGCTATGATAAAGGTTGTCGAGCATTAAAAACAGAATCTCACGCACATCTAGCAATCTAAATGTAAAATGAACAGAAGTGAGATCACTAGAATCAACAAACCTAATAACCGTAACACTGAGTTTAACAAATATTCAGAGAGATGGGGCATAAACACTTCGCAATCGCCGAAAAGTGATTACACAAGATCACTAAACAATAATCAAACCAAGCTACACAAAAGAGAGATGTAGGAGAACGTTCTTGGATTCATTCAGGGCCCGAAAATAACAGTCATCAGAAGACTTATAAACAGTCCTTAACTATGAGACAGCATCAAGGTACACTGGAAGGTAGAAAGAGAGTTGAATATGAAAAAGTCACGTTTTCCAAACGCAAAGAAGGTTCAAAACTTTGTATGAAAGTTTAGTAGTTATGTGTTCAGAGAAGTATCAGAAGTTCATCTAGGTTATTAAAGACCGAGACTGATCAGAGTTAATTTTGCTCAAAAGGATACGATTGGAAGTCTTGACCCCAATAAGTCAGATCTTTTTATGCTAAAGAATCTTTAGAAATTGCTAGACATGCATTAATGTTTCTGGTAACCACAACTCCCGAGGTTGTGAATTGATAATACTTGCGCAATATTAATCTTCAAGCGGATAGAAGATCAATTGCAACAACTAAAGATGGATAGACTGCATGCTTAACGGGATATTTATTTTCATTTATCATAAGCACTTGAAAACCATGGAAAGATAGCCTTTGTAATTAAATACATTGATCCCGAGTTACAGGGCCAACGCATGCGCTGTTTCCATCAAAGTTAAAAATCTCAATTTATAAACATCCTCTTCTCTAAAACAATATCCATATTCGACCTTTGAAGTTTTAGAAAGGAAACGCAAATAGAGCTAAAACTAATGATGCGTTGCGACAGCTTTACTAAAATAAAATGCGTCCTAAGAAGGAACGAAGAAAAAACAGCCCAAAGGAAGTTAGCAACTGGAGAAGCCAGCTTTTTCAAAAGTAGCTATACTTCGCTATTAGGAGGCAATAATCAAACAAAAAAGAAAATGGAATTCATACACACGCAGTTAACAGCAATGAATCTAATCCAGTACCATGGATAACCTACTCAATGTCGGTATGTTTGTCGCATACTCAAGTTAAGCTACTGAATTAAGCACAACTTCTCCCACAGTTATGATCAATCAGCAAGAGACGAGATTTCCCCTACAAAACCATTTCTATCTGATAAAACAAGATTGCCTTCTTAATCAAGCGCGCTC